>PQWD01001288.1:0-58192 GCA_019425675.1 Leucinodes orbonalis
GGGGAATCTCCTTTATTGCATTTCACGACATTTCATGAGACAGTTCTTATTTATCAATCGAACATTTCAAAGGTTCTGGTTTCGGTCCCCGGTCAGTACAAAATTTGTGTGCATGAACGTGTCTATTCCTATTGTTCTAGGTGGTGGTTTCTTATCATTATTAGACCTTAATATGTATTTTTTTATAAAAAGTATGTAATTATATCTATCCGTTGTTTAGTGCCCATATTACAGGCTAAATGCTTAGTTTGAGGCTAAATGGCGCTGTTTGAATGTCATTGGATATTCATTTGTACTATCACCAATGGTATTCTGTATATATTAAGGAAGATACGCCACCCGTGCCTCATAAACGAACCGCCAAAGAGAACACAGTTGGTTGCTCATTATTAAGGTAAATATACGCTCTTTCGAAATATGTGTATGTGTGTTGTCGCTGCATTTGGAACATTTATTTCAGTTGTTTTGTGAACATATCACTAATCTATACTTTTTACATCATTGACATATAGAATAATTGATATCAAAATCTCCCAAAACTAATTTTGTGCATGTTATACAAAACAGTCCTATACCTATTTGTCGCCACAATTCATCTAAACAGCTTAACATATGAGTGTACACACATTTGATAAATTATCGTTATTCATGTTACGGCAGAAATGAAGTCATTCACATACCTCCACATAATTTTCGATTAATTGACAGTCATACCAATATGACTACCGAGTCTTTGATACATTGCCATGAAAATCCCTTTGATATGTTTACCAAAGCCAATACCAAATTACATTATACGAATCGGTGTTGGCAATTTGGGATGATATTCAACATGGATTTAAAAACTAGGTGCAAAGTTAGCACACATTTTCTTAATGTATGTTTTATAATGGCCATAATTGCTTCAAATATCTCAAACTGGAGAAGTGATATCCTTTCAATGTTATTGCAAGGTTTATCTTAAGCACGAGTATATGCACTTAAAATGTTCCCAACTATATCCATTGACAGTTTGTTGGGACAGTCAACCGGTTAGATGTAAATTATCCATTTTTTATCTGTTTTATCAGTGTCGTCCAACTACTGAGAATATGCTTTTAAACACAGGATTGTTTTACAAATAAAAAAAGGTCTCGAGATACCTAATATTTCTAATCATCAATGAAGTAAAATAAGTGTTTATTTAATCAACTACACACTATTGCGGTCTCGTTTTGGTCAAGTCCCGATGGCCACTCACAGCATCTTACTCGGCCGTTATGACTTTGAAGGAGTCGTATTTTACTGGAAAATATCTAGTCCCACGCATCCATAAGCTTTTATGCCAACTACTATGAAAAAACGCACGAGCTAGGTATTTTACGAGTACGCAATAAAACTGTGATGCCGCACATAGCCGAAGCGTATATACACTATGTACTAAATACATAGTAGGAGCACTACCTACACAGGATTGAGGTCTCGTTGAAAAATTCACTCAGCTTTTCGTTTTACTATCCACATTCGTTCAGAATTTATAACGCCGTAAATCGTAAAAGCGGGCAAAAAATTTACAACCATGCAGAATGTTGGATCGGCGAGATAAACTGAGCCCTTGATAGCGCGGCTTTGCTACACGAAAATAACATGAGTGTATGAAAAAAACATATTTGATTAAAAATGTACCCATAAATATAAGGTACTATTATAACAAAAAAAAATTGAAAATATTTCCAATTCATGATAAAAGAAATTAGTGTCTCAATTTTAGTGAATCGAGAAGCAAAAGAAAATTTATTGCATTATCTGCAGACGATTTCTGGAGATGATGTAATAGACGAAGGGTAAAAAGGTACCGATTCATTTTTAAAGATACTTTGCTGGAAAGATAAATTCTCTTGAACCCAAATTTCAAAATAGCAAGTACCTATCGGATGATCGACCTTTGTGTGAAAGAAGAAACATTATGGAATAACTGATAAAAAAGTATAAGCTATTGATTCCTTTAATTCAATGTTTAAACTATAACTGAAGCTCCTTAACTTATGCCTGTTTGAAGTCAAAGAATTCACATCGATTCGAAAATATCGATTAATCAGTAGATTAGTTTATATCAATGCATGAATATTATAATACATCATCAGCTCATATAATGTGCCCACGAGCCTACCCGTATAGGCCTTAGTCATCCACGCGGGACCAGTGCGGATTGGCTGACTTCAAAATACTGACGCCAAAATATCCAGGGAACTATTCCAATTCGGAAAGTTGCCTTGAGCGCCAAAACCACACTGGTTGGGACGAATTCGAAAAATGTATTCCGGAATAGATCAACATGCAAAGGCGATGGTTACATGGAACGGACAGTATATAAATATTTTAAATGTAAATATTCAAATGCAGTATCAAATGTGAAAATACATAAAATTAAAAAAGTTTATTACTGTTTGAATGCCAAATTAAATGCCATGAATAAGAAGGAAATCTAAAATAAAAAATGTCTTTATTCAATTTAGGACTATAGGAAACACGAATGCCAAAGCTACCACTGGTTCGGACTGTAGTTATCTACTGAGAAAATATAAATAATATGTAAACCTACTGTGAAAATTTAAATTGGACCCGCATGATGGGTTTTGGCCAGATCTTTCCATAGCCAAGCTGTGCATGAAAGGCTGTGCCTAGCACATTGGTTCATAAGCCCACTGTGCTTAAAATATTGCGTAAGATTTTTCCGATAACCAAAACAAGTACATAGAGTATACTCCGCTTGCTTATTCGCCGAAACCAGGTCGACAAGGACAAAGAAAACATAGTGCTCTATTGAAATTCCGTTCAGTCAGTTAAAGCACATACGGGAATGCAAGAAAAACTAAAAGTTGGCTATTTCAAGCATTCGAGTACCTAGGTACTGCAGAGAGCTCTTTTTAACCTGCCAAAGGAGGGTTATGTTTTTCAGGCATACCTATGTATGTCAATTACTATGTTCCCTGCTGCAGCCTAAACGGATATACGATTTGACATATGAGGTGTCGTTAGATTTGTCTTCACAGCGCAAGTATCACTGGGTACAATAAAAGTATAATAATATATATTGCGAATTTAAATGTAGCTCCTACGGTAAAGGTCCTATTTGGTTTTGTGAATTTGGCCTAACTTTTGAATTAGATTTATTAATGCACGAATTAATTCTTAAATTGGGTTTATTTCACATACTGTAGATAGTCCAAAAATATTGTTACATTAATAAATATGTACAACTCTTCAGCTTTACCTCGTTCACTAATAGTGATAACAATGTATAGAGTAACGACTCTTCAATCTTCATGTTAGTGGAAATCATGCATTTTAATACAGCGATTTCACCAAATTTTAGAACGTCAAAAAGCAAATATGTAAGCTGTTTGCTATTACCGTTGCATTGCCGTACGCTAGGCTGTCTGTGCATAAAAGATTGCGAACCGATCGCAGTTTGTAGGTCACATGCAGTTCCCACACAAATCACACAAATTTCGGCAAGGCAGACCGTTTGCGTTGCATCCATTTGTCCGTTTTATATGTGCACGGCGAATATAAATCGATCGATTTTACTGTCATCTAGATGCAAATTATCAATTATATAGCTTATGGCTTCATTTGCAAAGGTTATATATGAATTAATTGTTTATTTATTCTCAATGGGTTTACGTTTGGCCCCTGTCTCGCCTGATGGTAAGCGATGACGAGGCCGATGATGGTACACGTTTACCCAGAAAATTCCTATTCACCTGAGTGAATATGCAATTTGATTCAAGGTCAGAGTCTTGAATACATCGCTTACTTTCATATTGAGTTGGCCCCACCGCTTTATTTCATCAATAGACGATTTTTTCAAAAATCGTTTCATACCGTTATAAATTAGTTGCAAAATAACAACATCTGTTTATTCTAATTTGGGATTATGGCAGCTAGACTTTTGAGTAGCGACGTGCTTAATGAAAAACAGCGGTCGTTATGTCATGACGCTTACGCTCTATGCTGAGATGAAAACATTTTGTTATTACTTATAAGTTGTATCTGTACGTCTAGAAATTAACTTATAAAACTAAACGCTTATTGCTAGCGACAACCACTTATTGAATAGGTTAATGGCGCAGCGGCCTAAAATATTAAGGCCTTTCGGACGACGTACATTGATTTCATTACAGAAAATAAAAAAGTATTCGTTTAGTAATTCAAACATTTATCTAGAGTACCTTACTCTTAAGACGACGGCGATTTAAACTACAGCATCTGCAGCGTCCATCTTGAATTTTATTGAAACATTTGGCTCTAAAGTAAACAGTACCCTCAAACAAGCCCAATCAAGCCCGATTTCGAGCTTGACTTGTCTGGGAAAACATCGTTTTGCTAGAATACCGGTGAATAAGTATAGCATGCATGTATTTTTTACTGTTTGTATTTATTTGACCTAAGATTTTGATACAGAGTTTGATCATTATGATGTAGTGCTCGGCGATTTCAAACAAAACAACTATCTAACTAGAGAAGCTTATTATTAGTGAAATTTAGATCTTTTTTTTTGCAGAAAATACGGTAAAAAACTAAGCTGTTGCTCTACCTGTACGCTACGCTACGCTCTCTGGTGACTCGGATAACCAATTTTCTGCGAGCGCAATTTACACATAGTTTAAATAAATAAGTTGCTGTCAATGATAAAACTTCGTGATTTCGTCACAGCGTTCCAAACACAGGTTCCAACACGCCTGAATCCAAAGCTATACTCGGTTTGGTAATTGCTTCTATTTCGAGATCGCCTTCGATGCAAACAAATGTGAATAATTTAACGAAACATTTGAGGTATTTGTTGCAGAAATATTTGATTGACTAGCTTTGATCACGGTAGCGCAAGAATTCCAACTCTTATAAAATATATCAGCTAAATAGTAGGGATGTGAACTGACATATAAACGGAGCTCCATAATATTTTTAAATTCGTATATTTCCAATGACATTAACCTTATTATCTTACGGTTTCAGATAATGAAGTGACAAGCTTTTAAAATAATTTTGTGATTTAAATAATGGTAGTGAGATGTCCCCATGGCTATGATGAGAGGGACCCTAAAGGCTGATGACATCTACCCTAATCAAGTATTATATCATTCGTACTATATAATTATCATATCAATGTTTTTAATCTAGAATCCTACAGTAGGAATAACAAAAGTTTAGTTTATTAAGAATAAAAACTAAACTCTGCACAAAAACTCAACAAGATTTTATTTCACAACGGGACTAGTTAGTACCGTTATATTGACACACATATATGTCAATGCGGAATTCCCTTGGGAAATCGTACGACAGCATTAGACGTAGGGTTTCCATATTTCAGTAACTAAACGGTTGCCACTTGATTAAATAAATAAATAATTATCAATTGATACTCACCCTAGTTCTCCTACGATGATATCCGTAGGAGAACTAGGGTGACCGACATAGCCCAGAGGATTAGCAAGTTGAAGTGGCAGTGGGCAGGGCACATAGTGCGTAGAACCGATGGCCGATGGGGCGGAAAGGTTCTCGAGTGGCGTCCACGTAACGGAAAGCGAAGCGTAGGCCGACCCCCAAACAGATGGACGGATGATCTGGTTAAGGTGGCGGGTAGCAGATGGATGTCAACTGCAAGGGATCGGTCCGCGTGGAAATCATTAGGGGAGGCCTTCGTTCAGCAGTGGACATAATTAGGCTGTAATGATGATGATGATGATGATGACTCAAACAGCCTCATGTATCCCTATATTAAGCGAGGAGCTTGTAAAACGGGTACTTAACAACTGATAAATTTACTTATATACATTTTTTTGTAAATACATTCGTATAATACATAAAAACACCCAGACCATTACAAACAGATATGTTCATGCAAAAAAACTATTTGTAATGCCCGGGGATCGAGCCCGGAACCTTTCGTGTTGTAGCCGACGTCTCGATTACATCAAATAGTTGTCTAATGATTGTTTTATGCTTACCTTTTACAATAACGTAGGTAATATGTTCTTCAGTACGAGGAATAAACAACTCACGCACAATTTCGCTATCTAGATTGTTTACTGTAATTCCAATGAGCTAGGTTCTGACCGGTTAAGAACAGTTAATATTGCAACAATGAGTTGTTTACTGCGTTTGCAATTCGGATTTCGGCTTCCATTTTGTTTGCTGCCAACCGATGCAAAAAAAGAAGGAGGTGAAAAGTTGAGCTCGGTCCGTTGCAGCTTTCGGTTCCTACTTATACAGCAATTAAATATATATATTTACAGCTCTATGCACGAACCATTACGAAAAATAAAGCAAAAAGGTACGATTATTGGTTTAGTCATAACCTCATAACTAAAAGCATTTCGGAATTTTACCCTTTAAAGAAAAATATATTTTTCTTTTCTTGCTATCTTATACGTTCAAAATCATTCATTATGTAAACATTTAAATAAAAAACCGCCAAATTTTAAAATGATTTAAATAAAAATATGATATGTAATCCTGGTATAAACTGGTATTAATTCATTAATACTGTCAAAAGAAAGGGTAATTTTTCCCCAGTTGGTAATTTCATTCCTAGATGTATCGCAAACCAAAACAAAAGTACACACTGAATGTAGCAATCAGTAGTTAATTATATCGTTTTGGTAGTCCGTCCAATGACATCTTTTGGGCTGCCATCGTATACAGAATTCAATTAGGATTAGTCTGAATACAGACTTGACAATTGCGTACTGGTTTGAGGCAATCTATAATCACACGTAATGAGAGTTAAGATCATTACGATTAAGCCATATGCTCTGAATACAAAATTTTTATAGAATAATGATTTTTAATTCGCCCTGTATTTTAAACAACGTGTTCTGGGAATCACTTTAATGAATAAGTCATTAATCGGAATCCAGTATTTGACACCACTAATCGTTGACATACTTTTTATGAACTGTCAAAAAGGAACGTTTCTATATATTTTGTATGAGATTAGAGATATGACGTCATTGCTCACTATCATCAATTGACCTCATATTTATTGTTTTCAATGTATTTAAAAATACAATATATATTATACATATACAATATATAATAGAACAAAAGTGATCAATGAAACGACATATAATAAGGTGCGATTTTATGAAAATAAGGTTTGGTATTTTATTGCGGGTGGTGAACCTACCGAATAAGATAGCTGGCAAACAGACATACCATAATCATATTTTTACAACCCGTGTCGTGTAATGGTTGCGAAGTATGCTATTACACACTGTGTTCTAGATTCGATTCATTGGCAGTATAAATATTTGTGTGCATTTATCATCCGTTGTTAATAAGAAGGTACCCATACTACAACCTCATTGTCTAAATTGGGGTTAATGTTGGTGGGTATTTATTCATCATTTTACCCCACTATGTCGTAAGTGGGAAAATTCGCCTGATACTAGTTGACGCCAAGGCTCACAGAGGTGAAATTAAAGTCATACACTCAAAGTTAAAACATACCTAAAAAAAATAATCGATTTACTAGCAGTATTAGGGGACTTTCTTACTTTTTTCACGTCTTCACTTATTCGGATACTTTTTTATTAATACGAAAGAATTGTAAGGCGGCATACAAAAGCAAAAACGTAAAAAATACAGTTATTTCAACCGATCTTCCCATATGACGATCTTTGGACAATAACAGAATCAAAATAGAAAGCATATTACACATAAGGATCAAAAACCTTGGGGACCATGTGATAAGAATAAACTAATAAGAAATTTTCGCACCAATTTCTTCGGTCGCTAGACCTTATTTTTCTCTTTGAGTGAGTAAGGAATTTATGTGAGACCCCAAAGCAATAAAATACCTTGCGAGAAAATGAAGGAGCAAATCGCAATATATTTGTTTCTTGGTGGCTAGAGAGAAACCATTCCAGGCATCTGCGGATAAAAAGTATTTTATGGTAAGAATGTACGTTTTATGAAGTCCATTCATTATTTTATATCAAATGGGAAACGTCTGGGGTCAGCGGTTCGGGGAGTGCTATAAAAGTGATTGGAGTGCATTTTTCCACATAACTGTCGACCAGTCAGAGATTTGTAAGTGTAATAAGATTTTACTTCCAAGCATGTATAAAATAATAATATTATGGAATAATTTTCGATCAATATTAAACGAAAGAAAGTTTATTATATATTTAAGATAAAGGTTGAAACTTATCTATGATATTTTAAGCATAGGAGATAATGCTGCGGATGCTGTTACCATTTGATCTTAGTAACTATCAATATATTAACGCATGAATATTTTTTGAAATAAGAAATCGTAAAAGGTATTTGTACGAGTAAATTGAAAGAGTGTTTATTCTTTTGAGTCGGAAAAGGAAGTAGCTAGTGAAATAACAGTGGTTGAAGGACGTAGTAGAAGGAATAGCTTAAGGGAAATGATTTGTCATCATCATCTGTATTATCAGGCTATAATGTCCTAACCAATCTGAAAAAAAAAATCGCACAAAGTGAATTATTAACCAGCGACCACAAAGCCTAATTATTAATAGACTTCCAATTCCAAATAGTAGGAAACTTAATAACCGCAGTGTACTTTCTTATTCAACCTATCGCAGTCCACAGCTGGACATAGATCTCCCCCATTTTGCGCCAGATATCCTGGTCCTCCGCTTTTCTCATCCAGCCTCCACCGGCGACCTTTCGCAAGTCCATCGGGCCGGAGGGCATCCTATGCTACGCTTTCGGAGACACGGTCTCCACTCCAGAACTCGGCTGCTCCAAGGGCCATCGGTTCTGCGACATACGTAACCAGCCCGCTGCCACTTCAACTTGCAGTGTACTTTAATTACCAAAAATAAAAGTATAGTCCAACCTAGTATAAATTCTAATACCATAACATCAGTGTTTACGAGTACGCTAGTAAAATACAAACGCAGGTACTTTTGGGTAATCCACAAAGCTCATTAAACGCAACTAAATGCGTTCCACGAATGTGATATTACTTATTGCGCAAGGATCTCTGCAAAACTTTTCTCTTTCTTGAAGCTAATATATTATTTACCTACATCAAAACGCTAGGCAATGGCGCCGAAATATTATAGCAACAAAATGATTTATTTGCGGCGAAACAGCAAAATTATATTATCTTACTCGCGTAGGGCTTGATACAGTATAAATTTATGAGATTGAATAAGAATAGTGTTATGTTGCAAGACTTTTTAAAATAATAATAAAATGGTTTATTACAAGTAAGAGTGAACAGGTTGCATTTATTATATTGGACATAGACCTATAGTATAATAAATTTAAAAGACAAGTTATCTAATATTGTCATGGAAAACCATTTCGTCGTACGCAATCCCATCTACCATAGTGCCAAATTTCTAGGTTTATACTTCTGTGTTGCGGTAAAAGGGCATTGTAGATAGTAAAATAACTGTTTTTGTTTTCGAAATGACTAATCGCTGTTGGCCTAGCTTTACAGGATAGGAAATATAACATTCCTACGATTCATGGTAGTAGCATTTTCAAATTATTTATTATAACACGGTAATTCTGCTAACTGCCCCGTGGTTTGGGTCATAGTGTTGTGCGATCGTGATGGGAATTTTAGTTTCTGGATTCACCGGGGAGACCGCATCATGAAAAACCCTGTGTTCAAATTAGACCCATTTTAATTAGGATTTTGCAGACTGAAGCACCAGATCATCTGAAATTGCATTGGATCGGCATGGTAGGTTATAGGCCAATCTCTATATAGCTTTGCTGTACGAGATGGAGGCCTATGATGATGATGAATAATAAATTGCTTCTGCATAATAAATCTTATAGGTAAAAGTTTTTCAAAGTGAAAGTAGTCCCGTCTTAATCGATCCAGCCCTTTCAGAGATTACTCAGAACAAACATCCATCTATGTATGTATTTATTAATATACATACGGTATCCATACCGTATGTATATTAATAAATGCACGTAATAGAAAACGGTTATTTAAATATTACAAAGAGACACTCCAATTTTATTTATATGTAATATTGAAAACACAACTTCTAGATTTAATATTGCTATTATTTAAAGTTGAGATAAACCAGGAAAGATATGAGTAATTCCTCAGTGTCGCAGAGCTAACCTTCATATTAATAGCGTGTCTCATTCCAAAGCTACCCGGTATCTCAATCCTGAGCTGCAGCATAAGCTCATAACTGCTAACGTGGATTATAGTTGAAAACAACGGCGCAGCTTCGCTAACTAAATCTTATACGATTTAGTACAAAATTTAAGTGAACCAAGCCGTAAAGGGGCAGGGCTTTTTAAAAAATGAAAAATACTAAAAATATTATGATTAGGCATCAACGATTTGGTGGAATGGTTGAGACGTTAGCTACTTCACCAAAAGTTTGATCCCCAAGCGGTACAAGAATTTGTGCGCATAAATCTCTTTGTGGTCTGGGTGTTTCTATGTATAATGTGTATTTATTTCCAAAAACAAGTATATAAGTATATTTATCCATTATTTAGTACCCATATTACAGGCTACTGCTTAGTTTGGGGCTAGATGGCGCTATGTGAATGACGGTGGATATTTAATCGATTATTTATTTATTTAATCTTGGTTGCACGATTTAATTATGTACAAAGGCGAACTTAATGCCAAGTGGCATTATCTACCAGCTAACCTTTGGGTATGCAGAGAAAGACAAAAATTTAAAACTACAAAGTGCTTATTGTTTGATATAAATTACGATAGAAAATAGTTTATGTGATAACATAAAAATATCCTGTACTTTTTGTTTTTATTACGTTGTATAAGAGATAAAACGTGCCGGTATTATTTATGTCCTCATAAAAATATATTAGTTCCTTTTGTGTCAGAATTTGAACACTATGATATCACGCGAACTGATTTACCAGTAAAGGCACAGAAAAAAAGACACGCATTGTAATGAAACCGGCTGTGAATGTATCGGCAATAAGTATTTTCTAGTTATTTTATAAAAAATACTATCAATATTTATTGAAAGGAAAATAGCTTAATAAGACATACAAGGGAATTACTAACTAGTAAAAATGTTGTCAAGTATTCGGTAATGTTACTGCTTATCTCTTCTTCTATCCTGCATCAAAGATATACAACGACACATTTGTTTTGGAGGAAGAGAGGGCAAAGATGAGGTTACAGGCGATCTCATACACAGACTCTAGAACTCTAGTTACATAGATAGTTCAAAATAGAAAACAATAAATCTCACGATTAACATCATAATAATGGAACACTATTGTAATGTTAATATTGATATAACTATTAAGTTTGTGACACTCAACACACACTATATGCCATGCTTTCTTTTCATCAATCAGCCTACAATCATCCACTGTTGAACATAGGCCTCCCCAAGTTGAACAAAGGCATCACCAATCCTGATTCAAAGCAACCTGCATAATGCATTCAATTTCTCTACTTCCTTCCTCAAATCGTCAGTCCATCGGGCCGCGACAGAAGCTTTAGTTTCTTAAAGAGAGTAAAATAATTTTAAATTAGTTACCTTTATAAGTTTTTTTTTATTATTGCCTGTTTGTACACAAATAATTTAAAATTAATAAAAAGTAATTACCGTGATTGTGTTTTTCCGGGAATCGATCGATGTTTAGAAAGTCACATCCGAACTTTCGACCGTGTCGGCTGTTGTGAATTACAATCTTGAAGTGTCTGAAAAAAACATAAATTTACATTTTAAAATTCATCTATCTGATTGAAATGAAAGCAAAGTCCGAGTATGGGACTTTGCTTATTATAATACTCGGAGGAACAACACTCCTCCGAGTTATACATAATATTAATAGAATATTTATTATCAACTCATTATACGTTCCCACCGGGGTCTACCCGTAAAAGGCGTATAGTCCTTAGTCGTCCATTTGGGTCCAGTACGGATTTTCTGACTTCACGCACGACCCTAGAAGAGACGGGCGCAAAGCAGTGTTGACGAAAAATAATAACTACGTACTGTTATTAATTTCCTCCAACATTGCTTCTGTCATGGTCAGGAGTATCACTTACCACCAGGTTAGCGCACTTATGGCATAAAAAAGACCATTTTAGTGACGTGACGCCTGCAGATTGTAATTTCATATCGAACATCGCGACTTTAATTTTCAGTAAACGGCCATATTCCGTCGGTTACGAATCATTACTCTGACATACTATCGAAATTGTGTTGCCTTTAATTAACTCCCTCACGTTACCGTCAAAGGTTACGCTGCTTGCCAGCTCCAATTGAATCCAAAATCGTTCACAAAGAAAACGTACTGTACTTTATTAATTATTTACAAATTAAAAGGGTACTCATTCCCTGTAACAGTTGTTCGAGTTTGGTGCCTGCTTTTAAATTCAAAGTGGCGTTTTAAATTAACGTTCTGTTAAAACGATACAACTGTGTCGAAATGCTTTTTTGAATTGTTGCTTTGTTATGAATTTTTGGATACAACAATATTTAAATGTATATGCGCATGCACGTACGTAGTGTAGATACGGCACTGATACTTGCAGCGGGTACACTGTCAATACACTGTTATGTGTATCGAAGGTGCAAATCTTTACATTGCACAGTACATTTTTTTTTGTTTGTTGAAAGTACTCATAAGAACAAAAACTTTGCTTTCTGCGAAGCTGTGCAACAGTTTAATATAACTGTAGAAGACATAACTGTCACATTGTTATTCTTCCATACCGAATCCTCCATCTAGGATCGGTCTTCATTTTAGATATCAGAAGTCGTTTCTAACAAACATCACTTCCGCATGGTATGACCAAAGCTTTCTTGGAACTACTTATTTAATCGTCTCATTCAATTTGACGATGTAATTTAATAAGAGAAACTATGGTGTATTAGTTAATGTTGAAAATAGCCTCTTTAATGAAGTGGGTTATCTGTTTCATTGTTAAACAGTAGGAAAATGTGCCTTGCTATATATGCTTGAAACTTATGTTTTAAAATGCATGATTTACAAACAGCGTATGTGAAAATTGTTTGTGTGTAAATAAAAACAAAGCGTTTTCAGTTACTCAGCAAAAACTGTTGTAGTAGCCAGAAAAATTGCACGTGCTTTATAATGAAAATAGGGGAAAATATGCAGATAAGTTAACGTACTAGGTATGTTTTTGACAGGTTCAATTTGTATGAAAATGCTTGTAACATTTACCGTTCGATAGTGTTTTGTTTGTTTTTGTTGAGGTGCGTGTTCATGTTATATCCGCGTAGAGTATAGTATTTTTGTTTGTATCTTATGAAAAAATGATTTGATGTTTATCTAAAAGCTGAGTAAGTACTGTGAAAGGACCACTTAATCATTCTGATCTTAAGCCAACACGTTCTGTTAATGTTAATGTTTGGATACACTGATTTATTTAAGATTCGAGGGCATCACAGAAATTTTTAAAGAAAGGCATTAAAGCCATTTCAATATAATAATCAATAATTTTTTTTAGTTTGGAACTCTTTATAAATAATACTGAGTATACAATTTAGTCGTTTGACATTTGTTATACGATTTGGCGGCAATATAATAAAAAATACTTTCGATATCAACTAAGTCAACAAAAAAAATCATGATAGACTACGATTGGTCTTTCACGATAAATCCACGTCTCGCGCCACCCCTTATAACTGGTTTAATGAGTTTAAACGTGGTCGCACTAATCCCACCGATCGCGATGAAGAGCGTAAGGGACGGCCTTCTACGGCGACGACTAAAGATAACTTCAGTGTTGTGTGGCGTTTGATAAAGATTGACAAAAGAGTAACCTATCGCAGATTCGGGCAAGCTGAGGGATTAGTATAAATGCACGAAATCCTCCATGAACATTTGGAGGTTAGGAAGGTTTGTGTTCGGTAGATACCTCATAATTTAAACGAGTCTCAAAAACTCCGTCGTGTTGATTGGTGAAGAAAGGCCTCAGAACATTATACGGATTTAATCGTGTAAGCATTAGCCATAGTCTAGTTTATTATTTTATCATAAATAACCAAATTGTGGTAAACTTGAATTGTATTTCAAGTTGTATGTTGGGACTCCTTACCCATCCATTCATTCAATTAAACTTTTTTTATTTGTAGTAATCCAAATGGAACTCTTTGTATACTTTATTTGAATTCTTATGATATTTAAACTTCACATAAACTTTAAATACATCTAAAGTCATACACAATAAATATGGAGGGGAAACAATAGTATTTTCTTACGTTTGTGGTGTTACTAAAACCGTAAATGTTCTTTAAAATGATATTGCGAGCGGCGTTGTATGCAAAACATATGCAATGCGATGTAAATGGTTTGTGCAACCGCGCGCACTCGATGGCGCTGCATACTGGCATGCACTTTAGTCTATTGCGTTTTATTTTTTGCTATGGTACCTGTATTTATTTGGCAAAAGTGTTATGGATTTTGAGTACCATTGTAAATATAGTGCTCGAGCTTTTTTAAATTTTATTCACTGATTATCTGCTTCTGGTGCTTATATCGTGACGTTACGGGACAAGCTATTGCAAATCATCATCATTGTCAGCCTATTGTTGTATCTCACCACGCGGGTCTAATGCGGACTGGACTGGTGGTGTTTTATCTTTTTTTTCAAACTGACTACTGCTGTTGGCCACAGATGGCCTTTACAGTTTCACCGGGTAATTGGCGAGCGCAGATGGCTCTCAGCTTTAAAATTTACACAACGAGCCTCAGGGCGTCCCAGAGTGGGACTCGAATCTCGGTGAACGAATACTAATCTAGGATAGTAACCAACACCGACGGCTTGGCATGCCCTTCGAAGCATGGTATTATTTTCTCTGATAATCGGGTGATTGAGCTTGCAATATCCTAAACATCAGGGATAATCGCATAAAGTGACCATTGAGCATTGAGCTTACGAACCCCGGAACACGCAGTGATCCAACCCATCGCTCTGTGGTAAAATTGCTTCACTAAAGATTACATCTACGTTACTGCGGTATTAAAAGAGGTTTTAAAAGCCTTACAATCAACTAAAATGATTTAATATTCTATCCAGCAACATTATTACTGGAAATTTCAGTTTCTACTTAAGCAAACGGGTTGACCAGTTTGCTCATCTAATGGCCAGAGACACGCCTGCCACTGACAGGTGCAGTTTTGAAAGAAACCTCGCAATGTAGATTGAGTTTCTATCAAAACTACTTTGTGGACGTGATTTCACTAGGTACAGTGTCCTATTCCCAGAATACAGAATAGAGTTTATTAAAAAACCTCTTACTCTGCTGCTGCGCTCTAAAACCATCTTGGTATCAATGACCGAAAAGGTAGAATCAATCAATATCATCATCAATATTTAATAAAATATATGGTCAGTATGCGTATCTATCTAATTATTAAAAAAAATCAATTTATAAAACATAAGTCTGTCATATGGAAAAATAAAACCAAATTTCTTTGCAAAGTAGGTAACTCATAATCACTTTCATGACACCTTTTAAAGAAGTATCACAATACTTTTTATTTGATAACCATATTAAAAATAAATAAATAAACATTTATTTATCTGATAGATTTTGAATAAGAAATAATGGATATTTCAAAAAACTAATGTGATACAAAATAAAAATACCATTTAATTACATTATCTCTCTCTCTCTCTCCAACTTATAGCAGTCCACTGCAGGGCATAGGTCTCTCTCATTTTTCGCCAGATATCCCGGTCGTCCGCTTTTCTCACCCAGCCTCCACCATCAACCTTTTACAAGTGGTGGTCGGTCCATCACCAATCAAAGTAACTTATGCTATTGCTTGCAAAGGCATGGCCTCTACCCCAGAACTTACCTTCTCGAATGACCACTGCCACGTAATTACACTCATCGCACAAATATTTTCCTATTCGACTACTACTTGCTTTTCTTTTTTTTTCTCTATATTTATAACTTTCTACTGTTCTGTGTGCCTATATAGTTTGTGATTGTTGTTCATCTGTTTTATATGTGACTATATTCCGTGTATAATATGTATTTCTTTTACGGTCAATAAATGTTTTTTCTTTCTTTCTATTCGAAATTCAATCCCCGAAATCCATTTAACGCAGTTCTTTGACCCTATGATCATATTTTCGCCTAGCAAAACATTAGCAATAGCTGAGAGATGTACTTATTTGCATAATTTTCTCATTTCTGCATTTGATACTCGCACGAACGAGTACTGAATGTACACATTTAATGCTATAAAATACCGTATTTATTTAAATTATCCATTCATACTTTCATAGAACCCATGCAAATTTTGATAAAACAATACCGATTTGTGGTTGGCACGTTCCTTTGTTTTTTATTTTTGTACCGTCTGCTTACACTAAAAGTTTAGGCCGCACGATGTTTTCCTTCCATTTACCTATGATTTGGGCTGGTTGAGCGAAGGGTTGAATAAAACAACATTTCGCACAGGGGAAAAGGGTTTTATTATCATAATGGACTATTCTCAAGAGGTATGATTACCTTTTTGTGTTCTAACACGGCGTTAATGCGGGGACTTAATGGGAAATGCCCAATTTTTGTATCGCTTAAGCCTTTGTGTGAGAATAAACATGAGGTAAAGGGTATGAAGAAAATATTACTTTAGTATATCTTGGAGTAACTACTGGAAATGGTAGATTTTTTAAAATTAAAAGTCAAAGAAGAACCTGTACTCAAATAAAAAAATTAAAATTCCTTAGTTTTCATTTGTTTTAACTGAATTCCATTAATTTCGATTGCGTTCTAACATAGATTACTTTTAAACCATGCTTTCAAAATAGCGATCATAAGTATCACTTAAAAATAAAACTACAGTAAACATAACCAGAATTGTTAAAGCAAATTGTTGTAAAACGTCGAGAAACTCTATTTGAAGTTGGAAGTGCCAAGTTTGATATTATCATACATTTAGAATTAAATCCCAATAAAAGTTCGTGGGACTGAACTTTACTATATCGGTGAGAGTTCAACTTCCCGCATTTAAATATCGAGCGAAGCGACACGATAACAGCCTGTAAAGGGAGAATAAAAGTTCGCTCTTTCCCAAGTTAAATGTCAATTCTGTCCTCAGCTTAATGTAGGTTTACACATCCAATTGGACCTAATGCACTGGTCGTAAGAATGCACTTTACAAATAACATTTATATCTAGTTTAAAATATTGTGTATTCCTATATACAGGTCCCAGTACCTACTGTACGAGGAAACGTTAAACTAAATATCTACCGTCACACAACCATTAGGAAATCTTTGTCTTGATTTCATTACTTTTAGAGATAATCAAGCAGCTCCATCGAGACTTGGCTAGATTTTTTACAGAATGTTTTTGGTGGGATATTCTATACATAATGCGAGACCCTAAAATGAAAACCCAATGTTTAAAACTAATTTATTAGATTTATTCTATTGCATATTTCTTGTAATCATATGATCGAAAAATGTATTAACAAGTCTATTGGTGCTTGAACAACCAACATAATACTTCAGTAATTATGCCGTAATTGGCATTGGGTCATTGTGTTGGTTTACGACTCCCATATGATTTTATAACCATAGTCATGCTGTATGTGAAAGGTCGCCTGAATACAAGTTAAAAACTGATTCAAGAACAAGCATTAAGAGTTAACACAGTTCAGTATGCTGAAAGATCTTTAAGTGCATATTTAGAGTAAAAAAAATAGTTCGACAAAAAGTCAATCCCCGTTGGACCAAGATTCTCGACTGTAATTCACTTTGAGTCAACCCTCAACGCTGTCAACCGACGCTAACCGCGACCCACTTAAAAGTAAACACCATCCATAATCTTTCTGAAATAAGATACCCAATATCAATCGCCGTAGTAACAACACAAGCTAACAAGAGCCAAGTTCACAATAAAATCTGCAAGCAAACGGTGTTTACGCTCCGCAAGATTACCGACAGACAAAGCTATTTAGACGTTGTCTGGGTGAGACGCGAAAATTAGAGTAAGAAGTGGGTCAAAGTCGGCGAGGTCGTTGGCCTTGCTTCACGTAATTACGCAATGGGGATGTCGCGACGCCGCCGTTAGGGTTAGCACATATCAAATGGTTAAGCTTTTTGTTATTGGTTTTAAACATAAACGAACATGCAATTTTATCTTTAACTTTTTTTTTTTTTAATTCTTAGTGCAATCATGTGCACATTTTATATTTAAGCATACTTGTGACATTTTATTTAATAAACGGGAAGGTCAAATTCGGCCATGACAGCTGCTGGCCAAACTTTTTACAAGTACAGAAAATCATAAACTGTTTAAATTGTCAAGTTTTTACCTTTATTTCATCTTTTCAAAATAGTGTCCATGACTTCAATACATTGCTACATATGACAGACCCACTAAGAAAAGTACTTTGCATAAAATGGTTTCCTTGAAGTTTTTCTTTCATTGTTCGAAATAAATAAAATAGCAAGGGGCGAGGTTTGGGCTATGTAAGGTGGTTCTACGTATGAGGACCTTTTGCCTGGTGGTGTGGGCACAAATATTTCTGGCCCGCCAAATGTTCATGGAGGATTTTGTGCACTTGACTTAAATCAGGTCCTCAGTTTCCTGGATCTACTGACATGTAACTTTTTTGTCAGACTCTATAATACGCCGCACAACAATATCTTTAGTCGTCGCCGTAAAAGACTGTCCATCACGCACATCATTGGTTCGATTAGTGCAACCACGTTCAAACTCATTAAACCAGTTGTAAACAATGGCACGTGACGGGCCTTAATCGTGAAAGGCCAATCGTAGTCCATCATAACTGCGGATGAATTCAATGTTATGACTCCCTGAGTTTCTCTTTACGACAAAATGTAAAGTCGGGTAAAGTTTATCAAGTTAAGAACAAATGTGTTTAAGTGGGGTAAGGGCACACGGATGTAATACTACTTTCAAATGGGATACTACCGACAATGATAATAACAGTGGCGAAATTTCTCATAAATAAAAAACCTATTAATTATAAGGTTTATACATATTTGTCTTGGTGTTTGACCTGTCGGATTCTTTATTGATTTTACAGTAACAACTATTTTATTAATTTTACCAAACACAATTCAAATTTACAATTAAACTAGAACGTGAATCGTGATACTATGAAATTATTAATCTCTTATCTTAATTACAAAGTTTCATCTATTACTCCCGTGACACAATACATTAAACACAGAGTAATAGCAAAAAAGCACCTACGTTTATTTTGAAAATGATAAAAAACTAAAAAAGTAATTGGTAATACCATATTTTATATGTATGACAAGTGACAACCCTGAATAAGTTTCAAGGGAAGTTACTCTTGCACCAAAATTAATCTCTCTCGTACGTATACGCAGTTCATTATTCGTTATTAGTAGAGACATGATACACAATGAACTTAAACAAAATCCTACATTGTCACTTAATATAGTGATATTTGATTATTCATATAATGAAGTGTTATATAGATTTGCCATTTTATCTTAGAATAGCGCCTTCTTCATTTGTTAGTGTCATTTTAAAGATAATATGTCTGGTTAAATTAAACACTGTAACGCTAGTATTCTCAAAGACTTCTATAATTATGTTTATATATAAATGTCTTTGAATATCCAGGCAATTGGCCTTTATGACGACGGAAATTTGAAAAAAAAAAATATTTGAAGGTAACCCGGCAAGGAAGGTATTAATATTTATACTTACTTTTCATGCGATGGCAACAGCTCACATTTCATTATTCTTTCGCAGATAATACCCTGCCTCTCTTCGTTTAGCCGAACGTAGCCTGCGGACAAGGTTTAACCATTATTTACTATCTTTCGTTTTGGTATTCAACAGATACGAAAAGTATTAGTAATATGTGAGAAGCTTATGGATTCTGTGTAATATATAAAGACAATATTTGACCGGAAGCCGCTCAATTGTATGATCGGGCCTTAAGCAAACAATAGATTTTGTACATGATCGTTTCGGTACGTGAAGGTGCCCATCGCAGAGTCAGACATCGTACAGTGAAAACGTAGCTAGTAATATTCCTAAAAGATACCTATGGGCGACTGGCGCAGGATAGTACTAGCTGAAAATATCTCAAATCATTTTACTTCTGCTTGGAAATAGCTTACTAGTTCGATCAGTAAAGTAAAACGTAGTCAACGAGCACGAACGAGCACCTGCAGCTCAGAAGGTAACAATCGCCATTGAGCCACCAACGCAAACCATCTATACCAACCAGGTATTCTCTTGAAGTATAAGTATGCATATTGTCTTTTAAAGTCTTCGAAATCATAAACGTAAGTTTATCTGACGCTCTTATGGACAAGGAAAACATCGTGCGAACACCAGCGCGCACGTCTACGCCGAAATTCAAAGGTTGTCCGTGAAGTCGGCTTATATGCACTGAGCCCGCGTGGACAACTACTCGGACATGGGCATTTTTTTCTAACTGACTACTGTTGTTGGCCACAGATAGAATTTACAGTACTTATCACGCAGTGACATAAACGCCCAGCTTAGATTAAGACCTAGGAAATAGATTATCAATTTCGCTATTATGTAAACGAGATAGAATATAATAATTACCGATATATACCGAAAATTACCGAAATTTAATATAACAATTACCGATTTAAAGTATCTGTAAAAAAAATAGAAGTATTATATCACGGATAGACATTTCCTATCAGTAAAAGTTTAATAGTTTTTTAAAGAATTAAATTACAATCCAGCAGTCGCCGTACATAACTGTACACATATGTATAAAGTAGGAAAAACCAACTTCAACGTGAGCTGAGATCACGCAGTTATTTCCACCGGTTAAAGCCTAAAGTTTATTAAATTGGATCGGCACATATACCGATCCAATTTAATTAAAAGATCAAACATCCTCGATAAACACTCATCATTGGCAAACAACTCCAATCAATTAAGGAATGCCGTCGCGCCCTTTACGCGAGTGTTTGGAAAGGATTCCCGACCCGCGGAAGTAATCGGGTACCTGGAACCCACTTACTATGTTTGTAGTACAGTCAGCGATAAGAGTCGTATGAGTCTATTTTAATAAGTATTAGTACAGTCAGTGCTAACAGTATTTTTATCAATCAACTACCTACCTGTAACATCCTGTACGAGTAGGCTCGGGCCCCTCGGTGGAGACGTATAATTTGCTGATGATAATGAACCTATAACGTCTGACGGCAAGTATGTATGTAGGGAGGGAGAGGGAGAAAGAGTGGGAGGTAGTGATTGTAGAGCCCGTACCACGGAGGAGGGCACTGAGATTATGTGTGAAGAAATAACGTAAGTAGTTAATACTAATTTAACACTAAAAAAAGTTGTTCTCACAACTGATGATGTTGTCACCTATCGTTTAACAGTGTTAGGGCCTCATTAGCAAATAAGAAGAGGTCATTTAATACTAGTATAATGGCGGTTTCATTTCAATATATATTATTACTTATCATCATCATCTCAGCTCATTATGCGTCCCCACCGAGGGGCACGAGTCTACCCGTAAAAGGTGTAAAGGCCGTAGTCATCCACACGGGGCCAGTGCGGATTGGCCAATTTCACGTACAACTTTTAAATTTCTTCGCAAGCATGCGCAGGTTTCCTCACGATGTTTTCCTTCACCGTAAGAGCGACGATTAAACGGACATAATATGTACGTTTATAAATTTGAAAAGACGTTGGTACGTGGCGGGATTTGAACCTGCATCCTCCAGATCGGAAGGTAAGAGTCCAAGCTAATGAGTAAAAAAAATTACCGTTGCGCAACTAGTTTCACAAACCAAAGCCACCATAACATGCGAGTAGGTATCCACATGATAGTCCTCCACAAACAAAAATAGCAAAAAATGTGTATACTTCGTTTATTTGGACCATATACTAAGTAATGGAATCCGCGAGCCGGACGCACCGCTTATTCAAGTGCTCGCGAACGTAAATCAATGGGCACATCCACGCGGGATGGGACCAGATCCCATTTATATTTTGGGGCGTGCGCAATAAAATCAATACTGTGAACTTTCCAAGAGTACAGTGACCTAGTCATGCGCCTCATCCGAATAAGGTCACACGGTGCATAAACTATTTGGTAACGTGAAATAAAACAAGCGGCCCGTGGACGCGACAGCCCAATTACGGAGTTGCGACAATCGTGTAGGATCCGCCCGGCTCAGCTGGTAACTAGCCATTTTTACGGAAAACAAATTCACGACGAATATGTTTCGTTTAGCAGCATCACTAGCCAGCAGTTGGGTATTCGGCTAGAAACTTTGTAACTGGCTAGTTGTTAGGTACTAGAAGAAAAGAAAGTTTTGAATGCTAATAAAAATTATTATTTTACAATGTTTTTTAAAAAAACCTATCATACCGATTTTGTTATGACATTACATAACAACTCACATTAAAACAAATCAATCTTTAAAAGTCAATGTAAATACCAATCCGTTATAAAAACAATCCGTAAATTCGTGTAATTTTATACATCCACAAAACGTTTCAACTACATATTTTAAGAGAAAATGTAAAAACATTCGCTGGAAATAGAAGATGACCAATCTTTTATTTTTGGCAGATGTTTTTGGATTCCGTAATAATTACTGTTTTCCTTCATATATTTATGAATGCCTTAATAAATTATAGAGATATAAGTCAAGCTTTCCCCTTTCATTGAACCATAAAAAGGGTTGCGGCCATTTTAGTATCGTTACAAGTTCTCGACAGGAGTTTGTAATTCCATATCTTTTTTCAGTAAAGATATTATTTCTACAACACAAAGCACGGCACCTTTTCTGAGGTAATATTTTATTTATTTAATAGGACACCCAACAAGATAAACACTGACTTAAGCAACCCGAAAGCATAGACAACATAAACTTAAAACTAAATTACATCTTACTTACAGGTTACCAAAAATAAGATATGATTAAAAACGTGGATGTTCCGTGTAATCGTTGTTAACGTATATGTAATATTTTATTTTACCCTGCATGAGTTGAATTCATCAAATGATATTGACAATAAATTACAAGGCAGTAAATTTTGAGTAACTTTTAAAAACTTATTGCAAATAGCAGCTTCAACGCTTTTTTCACAACACGTCACAATAATTAGCGCGCTTCTTTTTTTAAATCGCGACAATTGCAAATGGCGGGCGTGTATTCTTGCTGAGCGCGCGTTCGCAGTACGCAAAGCTTTGAGATGAGACATTGCGATTCATTCTCGCATTTAAAAGCAAGACAGTAATTTCACAGGCCTTTGTCTAGCCGAGCAACGGCTTACGGGGGAAAATATGCGCATTCAGAATGGGTTTTTATCGTTTTTCAAATGGTGGGATTTAGTTTTTTCTGTGTATGATGCTTCAGCTTATTTAAACGGTACATTGGTGTTTATGTTCATAGTTCAGTATGAAAACACTTCTAATGCTCAGTTCCTTTTTTATATACATGTTTGAATTCTTATTATTATTTGTTATAATCAATAAGCATTTTATTATCAATCAAACTATTGACCATCTTAAAAAGTCGTCGTCGAACATCTATTTAAGATGGTAACAGAAAGCAACGGCTTAACATGTTTTCGAAGAACTGACGAAATTGAATTAAAATAAATGACAGCTCACGCCTATGAATAACGTTATACGTATGTTTTTATATTTGACGTTTATGCACTATATTAATATCATCATCATTAGCCCAATAAACGTCCCCACCAAGGGCACGAGCCTACCTGTAAAGGCTATGTAGGCCTTAGACGTTCACGCGGGCCCAGTGCGGATTGGCTAACTTCACGCACAACCTTTGAATCTCTTCGCAGTAGTGCGGAAGTTTTCTTACTATATTTTCCTTCACCATAGGAGCGTCGGATAACGTACATATAATTTCGAAATTCGAAAACACATTGGTATGTGGCGGGATTTCAACCTGCGCCCTCCAGATCGGAAGGCATCAGTCCACACCATTGATCCACCGACGCTCTTAATAGCGTACTTTATAGACTGGTATCGCCCACTTAGTGAAGTGCCCTGTGCTGGCATAAATCATTGTCTCCAAATCGATTATTTTTAAATTATGATGATTATTTTTTCGATGGTTGCCTTATATTGTAAATAATTAGGCACGCGTTAGTAAATTTCAATTTAAAAACGCATAGTTAATGACGCACATCTACGTCAAGATTAAATCTAGAGTTACGCATATGTTCACAGATAGCATAGTTTTGATAGCTTTAGTTTACTTAACTAATAAAAGCCCATCACGACATCACAAACAGAAAAAAATCTTCAATATTAAGTTATGATTACATAAGGCATCAATCGAAACCATCTCATGCTCTCAAATAAAAAGT
The DNA here is from genome assembly GCA_019425675.1 of Leucinodes orbonalis. Taxonomy (NCBI): domain Eukaryota; kingdom Metazoa; phylum Arthropoda; class Insecta; order Lepidoptera; family Crambidae; genus Leucinodes; species Leucinodes orbonalis. The sequence continues at coordinate 24,339 of PQWD01001288.1, forward strand.
TCAAACGAATAGACACAACAAAACCTCGAAGTTGATTCTAAAACACTAAGCTATTCCGGAATAAGTTTGCCAACTCAAAACTTTTACAATAAATCACGTCGAGGCTAACTCGAGCGTCTTGTAAATAGTTTTAGTAACTTAAACTTTTCGCAAGTGAATCTGCGTGCAAACAAGCTAATTTTTAGTGATCGGGATTATTTTTTTGTATAAAATATACTGGCGACACAGACTGACGCCATTACATTTGATTTCTATGGAGGATGTCTTCACTTTAGAATTCTTCTGCTCCAACGGCCTACGGTCAGTTTGGAGTAGTACCCTATTAGCATACAATTACTACTGTTTAGGGTATGAATAATAATAATAAATCATTTATTCAGTGCCAAACACATACAAAGTTATACATCTTAGTCTAAATTACAGTTAGGACACTGAAAGGTGCCCACTCAGCTTTATGTCGAGGTACTTAGTAAGCACCGCGACACTGATCTTAAAGCAAATGACCAACACTCGCCATGGCTCATGCTGAGTGGTATAGTTAAGTTGTAAGTATAAGAAATTTACTGTATTATCCCACAGAAATTAACATTTCTTTCTTTCTAATGTGTAAACGATAATCTGTGTGGGTACGTTGTTTTCAGACGGAGCCAGTGTCAATAAGTAGTATAACCGCCACACGACTTCTGGTTTATTTCCACCAAACAGTCATTAGCAACCGGCTTAGCGTGCTTTTCAAGTCACAAAATGGTCTCAACTTTCATAAAACCAGTCGATTAAACCGTGTCGGAGTACCCGTCGGATTCGAACCCACAACCAGCAATCAAGCAAACTTGCAACCACTGCTACTTCACATTAGTGACCCTCTATAAAAATCGGATATAGTTGTACACCTTATATAAAAAAGGTGAAATTAGAGAACGGGTAGCATCATTAACTTCTTAATGTTGTCGGTATCTGCGATTGACAATTGTATTCCGATCTGCAGTCACCATACGGTTTCATAATATTGGCAAATATAAATACTTTAATAAAAGAAGGTTCAAATAAAAGAAGCTTTTAAAAAAGTCCATAAAACTCCATGTTTAACTAAGAACGGACCATCCACAGTTAGCGAATTTTAAAAATGCACCAACCCGCTTTGAACGTAGCATCTTTCCATTCGTAGGTTGTGTTGCGGCAAGACAAACCTCCGGGAATTAACTCTTGTACCTCAAATACGAAGCGGCGCGCAATATCTCTCCCTTTGAACTAGAGAAACTCATAAAGGGACAAAACTGGAATGCAACGTTTGTTTTTCTTTCATAGCGGGAGCGAGAAAAATTTGTATGTTTGTGTGTAATTGTTTTATAACGTGCCGTGTCGCTGCTCGTGTGTTCTCGGGGGTATAGTGCGGCAAATTGCGTTTGCGATATTTTGAACGTGGGCCGGTGTAATTAATTTTGTTTGTTGCTCGTCTGTGTCTGCTATATTTAAATTGAATAAAAATAATGACGTTGTTTTTATATACCGGCGTTGCTTTTATAAGATTATCTACAACAAAGTTTCGAAAGGGTTGTATAGACTACGATTGGAAAATAATCGTAAAATAATTTGTGTTTATGGTTTGGTTTTTCTAGGTAACTTTCTGGAGGTTCAATATTTATCAAGATCCTCATAACAGCTTCACCTATATTATTAAACAAATTTACTAAACCCAGACAATCAGAACTGTCCTTCATTGCATCTCTTCATTAATTGTAAGTTTGACCATTCTATTGATCCTAGTATAGTATATCCTAGTAGGTATATAGTCATTTTAATTGGCAACCTATAAGACATTCTCCATAAGGACTCGGCAGGATGGTGGTTACATAAGGAAAGCGTATCTGGCACAGAATGTGAGAGACCTTTTGAGTAGTGTACTGATTGAAAGCATTGATTGTAAATTAGTATTTAGCGAGCGAGCGATGAATGCCGGAAGCAGCTTAGGGGATATATTATTTAGTTCGACTTAAAATACTAAAAAACTAACAAATAAAAACTCAATAATTTTATGAGATATTATCTTACAAAATAAACCACATCAAAACCTGGCAGCAACATTTAAACATTACCCGAAAAACGACACCGGCGTAAACGCTAATGAAAACCGTGGCATCTTTGTGTTTTCTCATTTGTTCTGGTGGCGAGACAGCGAACGAGACAAAGTGGTGCGGAATTGCGGGGATCTAATACCACGGGAGGGCCCTGTCCATTGTGCTTGATGCCGCGCAAACAAGATGTTTTATGAACCACCATTACAACGATGGCCGGAATTAGGCCGGTCATTTGTCGTACTGTGGAACACATCCGAATAGAAACGCCGCGGATCGGTTTCCATTACCCGTTACGGCCACATTGATGTTGTTTGTTTGTCTGATGATTCCATAAATTAATAATTTTATATTAAAAATTCTTACTAGCTACTTAATAATTTAAATCTTATATAAAGTACCTGATGAGCGTCGGTGGCCAATGAGCGTCGGTGGCTCAATGGTGTGGACTGTCGCCTTCCTACCGGGAGGGCTGAGGTTCAAATCCCGACACGTACCAATGTGTTTTCGAATTTTCGAAAATATATGTACGTTACTCGACGCTCTTACGGTGAAGGAAAACATCGTGAGGAAACCTTCATGCACGCCTGCGAAGAGATTCGAAGTTTGTGTGTGAAGTCGTCCAACCCGCACTAGGCCCGCGTGGACGACTAAGGCCTAAACACCCTATACGGGTAGGCTCGTGCCCGTCGGTGGGGACGTTTAATGAGCTGATGATGATGAAAATGATAGAGTACCTTACCTAATATAAAAATACAACTCGTTTTAGTCAGTAAAACTCAATCTTTGACTTCACTTTAATGTATAATTGTATTTCGCTGGCGAGTCTGTACCAAAAACAGAAAACCTTTTCCAAATAACCCTTACAACGTTGTATTTAAAAATTAACCAGACCGAAAGTCGGTTGCTCAATAGCGGGGACTGTTGTCCTCCGACCGGGAGGACTGAGGTTCAAATCCCGCCACGTACCAATGTGATTTCGAATTTTCGAAATTATATGTACGTTATCCGACGCTCTTACGGTGAAGGAAAAAAATCGTAAAGAAACCTGCGCACGCCTGCGAAGAGATTCGAAGGTTGTGCGTGAAGCCGTCCAACCCGCGCTGGGCCCGCGTGGACGACTAACGCCTAAACCTATACTCGGATAGGCTCGTGCTCCTAGTTGGGGACGTTTAATGAGCTGATGTTGAAATAATAAAAGATGTTTTATGAGCCGCCATTACAACGATGGCCGGAATTAGGCCGGACATTTGTCGTACCGTGGAACATACCCGAATAGAAACGCCCCGGATCGGTTTCCATTACCCGTTACGGCTACATTTAGGTTGATTGTTTGTCTCGTGCTGTTGTTTTAACCGTACAACGAATGGCATAGACAAAGATGTTTAAGACGGTGGCAAGTGTAATGTGATATCTGCCTACTAAAACAGGAAAAAGCGTGTAGGTTTGGGTATAAGGAAAAGCGTCGTTTATAAGCGAGGCTGGCTGTAATAAGCTCATAGGGTAGTTCTTATAAAATACTTTTAAAACTTATTTTTGTTCTGTCTTTCTGATTTCAGTCTTGTAACCAAAAGTAAAAGGACACAATTTAAAGATCATTTCTGTTGTGCAGATCTAATACGCAAAATTGGCCAAGCGCGAATCGGACTCGCCCGTGGAGGGTTCCGCAGAATACATATATTCGGTTTCGGAGAAAAAAGGGTGTGACATACGGACGGACAGACAGACAGACTTGCGAATCAATAAGGGTTCCGTTTTTTGCCATTTGACTACGCAACCCTAATAAAAACGTTCCTTATATTGTGTCTAACCAACTGGTCGGTATTATGCAATATTATATAAGAAAAATTATTAGTAATATATCCAACAGTGAGTAGTACCTTATTCACATATAAATGAAGACGACCATTGTGTTGTAGATACCTAGCGGAAGATTGCACTAAAAGTATGGTTCAATTATTTATTTTAATTAGTATAAGATTTATTTAATTTTTATAAAATTTATTTACTACTAAATAATTGAAGTCTATTATGATAACCTATTATGTTTGATAATACACTTCACTAGCAAAGCACTAACTGGGTTCAAATTAAGAATTAGGGAAATCATAATAATCACACAATACAAGATGTTTTATGAACCCGCATTAGGTCACATTAGAGTCGAATTACCGCGGTAATTTGTCGTTTTGCGGCGTAAATTCGGTCGGCGACAATTCTTGTCTGCTGTTACGTGGTTAGGATTCCATTACCATTATGCTGACGCCACAAAAGTGGTGTCGTGGCTGGGATTTGCAGTGGTGGTTATAATTAGGGTCGGTTTAATTTCACGATACGGTAAACACGAATACTATGTGAATGCACTATTGCTTTATAATTAATTAGGCTTTTAAAATATTTAATTGAGTATTTGTTGGTTTGTTATATGGCAAATTAAGATTTGAATGTTTAATTTTAGTGTAGAAAATACAAACGTATATGTGCGAATAGGCTTTAAGAAACTGCCAGTCATTCATAACTTATTAACACAGCTAAGTTGTATCATAGATAATTATTAGGATGTTTCTAGGCAGGCATAATCCATCTTCGGCCGCATCATCACTTACCATCAGGTGAGATGGCGGTCAAATGTCTGCCTATAAAGTATTAAAAAAATATATATATAATTAGTAGAGCACCAAGAATGCATGAGAATTGTTTAGGCAGTAATTAATTAAAATAAGTAATTAAAAATAGGAACCTAACTCTGCAATTAAAAACTGGATTTCTATGTAAGCTAGGTTTTCACTACGCCGTACAGATAGGCTTCAAAATACTATCATCGTTCAGAAGTTTTCAGTCGTATCTACAATAACGAGCTTTATCTTAAGCATATTTATGACGTTTTTCTTGACCCTTTGACTACCTGAGACGCCTTAAAGTGTCTGGATTCTTGGCTGTCAATGGGTTAATGACCGCACACGGTGTTGACAGTTTCACCGGGCTAGTAGCGAGTGCGGAGGACTTTAGTAATTAGGAAACTATCTTTAAGGCTTCTCCGAATAAACTATGGGCATAACAGGGAAGGAAGGGAGAATCTTTGAAAGACTGGACTAGACCTATCTTGTCTGGTATTATTATTGAAATTGCGTCTCTTTTATAAAAACCTCTGTTACCTTAAATATTTAATTAAATATGTTGTGCATCATGCATGTTTACCTACGTATGTACTTTTAAATTGATTTAATGTACCTACTAACTCTGAGCATATAAACAAAATATTCCTAATGTTACATTCCTTGGAACTTCTACATTAAACTTTTGAAATAGTAGCCTCATGTGAATTTTAAATATAAATAACCTTTTAAAACTTTCATAGACAATCCAAACTACCTGTAACTTCGTTAAAAAGTTCTATACTATATGATTATGATATAACGGTATTCCGAGTCTATGCTATAAACTTACCCTCAGCCTTCTGCGCCGATATATCTTCGCTGACGTTAACAAAGCAACTGGAGCTGTAAATAAAAAAGTTTGTTTATAAAAAATGATAACTCAAGCGTAAGCGCTCCATCATCCTACGCGGGCGCTTAGTAAGCACTTCCGGAAACAATACCGATGTAAAAACAGTTTTCTGAAGCGCTTTTTATAGGTCATTAGCTAGGTGGCTATTTTTATCTGATTTTACTGAGTTCTTATGAAAATTATATGTCACTATGCATACAATATTTATGTAAGCAGTTATTAAATACTCTTTTATAGGTTATAACCATTTCATTCCTTCTCACTTTCACAGGAAGTCTTCTGTCAGACCAAGGACTTCTACGACTTCTAGGAAAACTCTTAACTAAGAGTTTTTCCATAATTTCAACGCTTGGCAGGCGGGTTGGATCTACCAGCACCCTTTAAATAGTAAGGTTGAATAAGGGCACCATGCTACATGTTTCTAAGCCACTTCATACGACATCCCCAGAAATAGTAGGTTGAACATTGTATTCTTGGCCACATCACACGGGTAAGTTACAAAATAAAAGGGATTAAACGAGTGGCAAACCTTATTGAGTAACCTAAGTAAGCTTCCTGAAAGACTTTTATTATTTTGTCTCATTTTGTTTAACAGTACAAGTGTGATTCGTAGCATCGATATTGACCTGGAAGTCATTTGGGAGGACCTTACATTGGCAGTGGGTATACTAAGCTATACTAATGATAATGATGATAAAGCTTTAGTTAAAGTTATTCGTAATCATCATATCTATTATATGTTTTAGTCTCTTTTTAAAATACATACCTATAGAGACTAAAATATCGAAGTTTTATTGATTTTCCCTAAGGACAGTCATCAAAATGTTACCTGAAGATATTGCAGCCTTCCTTAAACCTCTTCTCGAAGCATTTGTGATGTGAAATTCCTTTCGTTGCAGATTGTGACACTGACCATGGTGCGTTCGCTTTTGACCCTGTAACAATAAAAGTTTGTTGGTCACAAGTTCCTGTGTTAATTAGCAACTGCATACATAGTTTAGCTACTACTACCAGTGGTAAGTGGACTTTATACAGGAAAACACCCTAAAATAGTGACGATAAAAACCCACCGCAAAGCCATCGAGCCCTTCTTGTTTTGTATTTTGATTTCTATTGTTTACTTCCATAGTCATATACAACATGTAACTACTAGTTACAAGCTGAAGGCCTTAAAAATATTTTTTTGTATCGCAATAGATTTGTCTTAGGTGAAGTATAATAAATATATTGTACCGAACTTACGGCAGCATCTAATGCGCAACCGCATCCATTATTTATCAATGAAAAACGCTATTCCGGAATAAATATATATAATTAATAAATAACGACTCTCTCTTCAACCTATCGCAGTCCACTGCTGGACATAGGTCTCCACCATTTTGCGCCAGATATCCCGGTCTTCCGCTTTCCTCATCCAGCCTCCACCAGCGACCTTTCGCAAGTCGTCGGTCCATCGGGCCGGGGGCCGTCCTACGCTACGCTTGTACAATAACGACTGTTGAATCAAAATAAATCTCGTAGTAATCTATGACAATAATACAAGATTGTATTATATTACATTTATATGTGGCCGCTTCAAGCAATAACATGTTTACCAAATTTCAGGTGTACGGAATTTCAGCGTAAGTACCTGTTGCATCACTATTGTCTCAAGCAGTATTCACGCGCTAACAAACATTGGGATGATCTCATATTGTTGGTAAGGCAACACAATGTCCAAAATTGATGATCGATTACTGTCTGCATCATCCTGAACTATAATTGGCAATTTGCACTTCAAAGTCGAGTTTTGTGCTAACAATTATCAATATAACTAAGATTGTTACATATAACTATAATTTGTGAGAGTATACTTTCTTAGATAAATAATGGATGCACATACTACTAAAAACACACGCAGTCTAGTAAAGTCTATAAAATAATAATAAAACAATAACATGCACCAGGTCAATGTAACTCCAGTTAATAACGGGGAAGACATCTGAAGTGCGGAAGAATTCGAGATAATATTTTTCGATCGACCTTTCGAAGACATACCATTGCCATAGATATTTAAAAAATACGAATTAACCTTTTCAATGCTACACTCGATTCTTTTTCATTCACATATAAAAACTAATTAGGCGCCAAACCTTTATCGATATAAGGATAATCTGCACAAGAGGCTTTCGTACCGCCCAACCAATCCAATTGCAATTAAATTTCGACCAAATTGAATTGAGGCGGATCGGTACGCTCGCAACCGAGTGTTCGACAAATACAGTGTCCCAATTTATTTTCATCGTACATATATAATGAGATGCGTTCCACTAAAGTATACTCGACGGATAAATACGATTCGCTGTTATTTCGAGTGGACACTTCGCAAAGCGTTATATAAATAATAATAATAATCATCATCATCAGCTCATCACACGTCCCCACCGAGGGGCACAAGCATACCCGTATAGGATTAGGGTGTATAGGCCTTATTTTTCCAATCGGGCCTAGTGCCCGTTTTAATAAAATAATCATCATCGTCAGCTTATTAAACGTCCCCACCGAGAGGCACGAGCCTACCCGTATAGGGTGATTAGACCTTAGTCGACCACGCTGGCCCAACTTCACACACAATCTTCGAATCTCTTCGCAGGCGTACATGAAGGTTTCCTCACGATGTTTTCTTTCACCGTAAGAGCGTCGGATAACGTACATATATTTTCGAAAATTCGAAAACATATTGGTACGGGATTTGAACCTCAGCATTCCTGGTAGGAAGGCGACAGTCCACACCATTAATAAAATAATAAATAAGTTAAAACTCATCAATATCATTAACTCAACTTCATTTAATTATTCCATGTAGATAAACAACTTAATACACAGCAGGATTGTTCTACAAAGCGAATTGATACATATTTTTTAATTTTTAGAAATGAGTTAGAGTACTTCATTATCGTATTCTTATAAAATGTAAACTGTGAGAAGTTCTATATAAGGCTCTCCCTCTTTAAGGCTTTGAGGGCCGTTTTCCAAAAAAAGCGGAAAGCTTCATACAAAATTCCATAAAACTTTCAAACAGTAGCCTTTGTCCATCTCAAGGTTACCATCTATCACCTCACAAAATTCATCAAAAGCCATTCAGCCGTTTAGGCGTGAATGCATAAAAACATACAGGTAGACAGAGTTATTTTAACATGTATTAGTATGGATTACTCACACTGTATTTCTGCAACATGTCGGTCAGGATGTGGATTTCCCAGGACAGCGCGGTAGCACCTGTAAATAGATAAATAAACATAAGAAATACAGTCTATTCAAAATCTTATCATTATCTATATCTATACTAATATATAAAGCTGAAGAGTTTGTTTGTTTGTTTGTTTGAACGCGCTAATCTCAGGAACTACTGGTTCGATTTGAAAAATTCTTTCAGTGTTAGATAGCTTATTTATCGAGGAAGGCTATAGGCTATATATCATCACGCTACGAGTAATAGAAGCGGAGCAGCAATGAAGAATGTGTCAAAATCGGGGGTATTTTTTCATACTTGGAGCTTCCGCTGCGTACGCTGCGTAAACGGTTAAAGTTACACAAAAGTCATGTATGAGAGTATTGTTCTCCTTTTAAAGGTCTACAAAAAAGTCCGCGACAGCATATGTCTATCTTTTAAGGTTAGCTCACTATAACATATTTTTTGCTAAAAAAAATCTGTTATTGACCCCGAAACCTTTAAAGTTGGAGGAAGGGGAAATCCTATGTATAGTGATAAATGAAAGTACCGTGTTAACCCGAATTTAATGCGAGCGAAGCCGCGGGCAAAAGCTAGTTAGGTAATAATATTAAGTCATAAGGCCCCTTGATGTATAAGCCCTCTCCCAACAAACAGGAAATAAATAAGAATGTCTTAAGGGCTTTATTGTTATATCGAACGAAGAAGTTATAGTGTAATTTGACACCATAGGTATATTAAGAGTATCACGGGCGGTCTATTGTCTAAGGTGAGAATGCATTGTGCGAATGAAGGACACTTTCCGGTACTTGGTACCCATAGTCACAGCAGCCGTAGGAAATTGGACCTTATGTACGTATAGTATACTCGTACTTTATGTTTTCTTTTTCTTTGTATAAGCTGTATTTCCTACTTTGCAATAAATTATTTGTTTAATCCAATAAAACACAATGTGGTAAAATTGAACATCTGCTTACAATCTTTCGATGAAAATGTTACACAACAAGATGTTTAATTTTAGTTGCTTCGTTGAAGTAACTTTGTACCTATTCCGTTCATAGTGACGGCATAACTTAATTTGGAGTTTCTAGCCTCTATTTCAATGTATTGCTTAGTCAAACGCTCCGATGCCTGGGTTTTAATATGCTGTATCAATTTACCAGTTACCAGTTAACCGGTGATCCCTTATTAGTGTCGGGATTGTGATAGACAACACATGCGTTTTACCTACTGTAATTATTTACTACCACAGTTAGTACAAGCTATATATATATAAAAGTATATATTATTATATATACTTAAAAGCCCGTATTACTCTACTAGAGTAATACTCTACTAAGAGCGTCGGTGGCTCATCTGTTGCCTTCCGATCTGAGGGTGCCGGTTCAAAGCCCGCCACATACCAATGTCTTAGAATATTTGAAATTATATGCACGTTTATGCGACGCTCTTACTGGAAAGGAAAACATCGTGATGAAACCTGCGCACGCCTACGAAGAAATTCAATGGTTGTGTGTGAAGTCGGCCAATCCGAACTGGGCCCACGTGGACGTCTAAGGCTTAATACACGCTTTACGGGTAGGTTCGTGCCCCTCGGTGGGGTGTTTAATGAGCTGATAATGATCAATCTACTGCTGGACTCAGATCTTTTTTAATAATAATCGTTTATTTATTCTCTCCCTCTTATTTATGATCTTTTTTAATTCTCCAGGTTTGGCAAATGGGTTGGCGATATTAATGCGATCAAAAGGTTACGTGTGATGAGAGGATAATGCTGCTGCCCCGCTAATGTATTGTCTATTAGAAGCTTCTTACAACAAACACGGGAAGATCAGGCGTGGTCACACTTGTTTCAAAACATGCAGTCATCACACGGTAAATCGGCCGTTGCTTAAAGAAAAAGAAAATAGAACCTTTATCGGATAAAGATGTGTGGTCTTGCACATAGTGTTCCAGTTACAAAATCTTTGTAATAAATTATCTTTGTAATAAATTATTGTAAAGCTATGTGTAGGTAAATGACAAAACTCTGTAACCACTGATATAAAAAGATTAAAAGAGTAACTCGAGTTTCTTGCCGGCTCTTCTCGAAGATACTACTATTCCGAACCGGTGGTAGTAGAGAGACAAAAAATATAATAATAACAATTGACAATTCAAAAGTAATAATAATAATTTATTTCAACAATTCAGTGTTAAAGTAAGTAAAAAGTATCTGAAATAGATTTATTTGAATAAAGATTTTTTCTTTCTTTCTTTTATTTTCTCAGAAATTAAGGCGCATTTCCGCAATTAAAAGATATACGCCATTCAAAGTTTTAAATAAGAAGTCTCGTAACAGTTTTTGCTCATTTCAAGTATTTAACATGTTATCAATCTTTTCTTCTTCTTTTCATACTCTCGAATGGTTAATGCGCGTCATAGTAGATCTTACTATTGCACTATTAGTACAGTTAGTAAACATGCAAACATAATTATAGCGTACAGTGGCTTGCAACGAAATCTAATTTCCCGTCGTCTTAGGTTAAGTGCAATCCCGTTTAGCTACGTAACAAGGACAAACAAGAAAAGCAAAATATACCTACAAGGATGTGAGCAAATTAGTTTTGAGCTCTATGTTATGTAAATATTACAGCACTTAATACGTAGCAATGAAAAATAGTACTATTTCGAAGATTATGATATCAAAAATTATATTAAGCAAGAACAAATAATATTTATTTTTTATTATAATTTTACTGTATATGAAGAAGCGTACAATATATTGGACCAAATGTAGTTGATGAAGTCTTAGTAAAAAAAGTATTTTTTTACTAAGACTTCATCTTAAATTACGTTTAGATATTTTTATGTACTAATTTATTTACTCATTGATTTATCCCTTTTCAAATTAACCATTACTATTCTTAACCTTAATGTTCAAAGAAGATGAAGGATAGACGCCGTATAAACTATGTTGAACTAAGTTGGTTTAAAAGGAATTAAGTTACGACTATTTGTATTTGCCGCCTGAAGAAAGATTTTGTCATTAAGACTTATGCTAAGAACTCTGAGGACTTAGACAAAGCGACATGCTTCCAACCCAACAGTGGAATTATTTCAAAAGTGTGCTATTAAAAATATGAAAAATGCTTTATTTTTGCACAAAGCAATTTTTAGGACATTGGTAAATATGCTGGGAATCTTTAGAGTTCCCAGCATATTTATCAATGTACTTACATGAGCTACATCGAAGAAATAGGCTTATTTTTGGTACGAATCAATACGTACGTATACATCGAAGAAATGTATACGTACTAATTTTCTCAATAAAAAATATAGCCTTTTATTTTATCCATCGTCTAATTCATTTTGCGTTGTATTTTTTAATTCATTTTAACATGCATTTTGATACCTATTCATAAGTGCAACGCATAAGTTCTCACTGTAAACCTAAATATAATAAATGGATTTAAACTTAAAATTTGATCTGAGCTAAGCCTCTTCTGCTTTTACATACAGTACATACATACGGAATTATTTAAAATCCACATATGCATCTGAACTACCTACTGTCGTATCAACAGACTATCGACAATGGTTTATGGTAATCGGATTTAAAAATATGGAAATACGAAATTCAATTTCTGCGTATTGGAAAAACGAAGCTTTTGATTTTATTGGGAATGCACTTTACGTAACAATGCTACATCCAATCATTAAAGCTACCCTATTAATTTTTCCACAATTTTTATTATGGACCATGGAAGAAAGAGGAGGGAAATATATAGGTCGACATATTTTGACACAATACATATGTATTTAAGTTGAGCCGTTTTCCCGACTCGATAAAAGTAATACGTAAGCCTCACAAATCTCTGGAGGCAACTATCCCGAAAACTGACCTTTTTTTTCAATCCTCTATAGGCAAATATTTGACCGCCATCTCACCTGATGGTAAGTGATGATGCGGCCGAGGATGGATCATGCCTGCCTAGAAACAGCCTATTCATCTTGCCTTAAAGACGGTCAGGTTGTATTGATCGAGGAACACATAAGAAGGCAAAGAGTTCCTTTCCTTTGTGGTGCGCATTAAGAACGAGACACCACATCTTACATTGTGTTCGGCCGTGTAAGCTATCGGCTGTCATGAGGGTCCACAACTCGTTGCTCGTTCGGAGTAATGATTGAACATGGGTTGCGATAATTCTGGGTCCTAATAAATTGGTAATAAAACTGCCGAAAAATCAAAATTATTGATTTTCAGGTTTATTGCCTATACTTTCATGTAGCAAAACATGATATAATTTCTCAAAATTAGATCGTATACTCATGTGAGTCATATCTACACCGATTCATTGACTGACTGATTGATTCAGGACTGACATGTACTCAAGTATAAAAGTCCAAAATAAAATTAAATATCCAGTTTTACCTAAAGTATACACAAATAGCATTTTTTATAATTAAAATTTTAAGTTTTAGGTTATTAATTATTATAATGTTTCTTACATTTATTAAAGACATAATATCATCCCAACATTACACTATAAAGATAAATGTTGCATTATCAACTCGTTTAGATATAAATGTGATTCCATAGATCCTAACTAGCTCCATAATTTGGATGTTCCTAACACTCATAGTCATCGTAGGATGTTGTTTTTTTGAAAAAATCCATCATAATTAGGCAGCGACGATGCTTATAAGCCTTACGTCACTTGTATCGACAGGATGATGGATGGAGCTGAGTAATATCCCACTGGCCGGTGTTTATCCAAGTTTATGCTCCTTTTTCGAAGCGAAAAAGGCTTTGTATGGATGGAAAAATTAAAAGGGGAATCGAAATATCGGAAAATGATCAACAAAATGACCGGGTGTGTTTTTAAAAATGGATTAAAAATATAAAGGTATCTACTGATTAGGATATAGTCAGCATCAATATAACAGTATCAGTATATCAACTCTTATAATTATGTACCGTATTTCTTGTAAATAAATATTCTTATTATCAGCCATAAATTGTTGGATCCTAGAACAAACCCACCCACATAGCTGGTATACAGCAAATGACTTACTAGGGGCAAATACTACTCACTGCTGCACAAATGCATCCCGCAACGATTTCCAAGAATAGGAGCATTGCACTATAAAACGACACGATGATACAGTGCGTGTTGGTGGTTAAGAGGTATGCTGGAAACAGTGGAAGCCCGTCATCTTAGTGCGGTGACCTGCTAACTCGCAATAGACTAGCGTATTTGATTATTGTGTAAAAGGTTTTACGCACTGAGAGACCTATTTTAGCGGTCGACTTTAAAGTAGGTTAATTCTAATATTTTGAATAAATCTTAATTTCCTCATTTTGTCGGCTATTACACCAAGGGTTCCTGATTCGATTCCCGGTCAGTACAAACAATTGTGTGCATGAACATGTTTGTTTGTATTGGTCATGCTGTTTTCTATGTATTTACAAAAAAAGTATATAAGTATGTTTATCCGTCGTTTAGTTTCCATATAACAGGCTTATGCTTAGTTTGGGGCTAGATGGCGCTATGTGAATGTCAATAAATATTCATTATAATTTAATTATACTCAGTACCGGGAACGCACTGTACCTTGGCAGTTCTTGTACCTCTGGGCAAACAGTGAATGACTGTCGGAAAAAGCTTGTGTCAAAGCTAGAGGCATCTTTGGAAGATGTCACACAATGGGGAACAAACAATATCGTGTCATTTAACCCCACTAAGACACAAGCATGCGCATTTACTGCTAAAAAGGTTCCGTTTGTCATGGGTCCTAAGTGCGGAAGCACTCCCTTGAGTACGGCTGGGTGTGCTCCGCAGAGCTAGGCAATACTTCCCGTCCCACCAGCGCCTTTAGCTTTATAAGGCACAGGTGCGTTCACATATAGAATATTGTTCGCATCTTTGGGCTGGAGCGCCAAAATACCTACTTCTTCCTCTTGACCATCCGTCAATGAACATGGGAAACTTTAAGAAAAGAACATATTCCTCTCTTGCTCGTTTGCTCTCTATATCATAAAAAAAACTCTCTTAAAGAGCGGTAGGTACCCAATGATTGGATCCTCATTATTTTTTGCTGTGACCTGAGAGAAATTAAAAAATTGGGCGTGAAGTCGGTCAATGGTCAAGCGCACTGGGCCCTCGTGGACGACTAAGGCCTATGCACCCTTTACGGTTAGGCTTGTGCCCTGCGGTGGGAACGTATAATGAGCTTAGTATAATAATTATTTATAAAGAAATATAAATAATCAGCATTGAATGTTGCATAATCTCGAAAAGATCTCGTTTTCCAGCTCTGATAGTGACAAATAGCTAAATAGCATGTCCATTTTGTATTGGTATTCTATTTAAGAGCTCACCATGTTAATACTCGGGCGCGGGAGATGATGGATGGCAACGAGTAATGGCGCCGGGTGTAAATTTATCACGAAACGACAAACGGCAGGTTCATAATATAACATATTTATTCACACCCACACGCAATGTGTTAGACGTATAAAATTCACATATAAGTTATGAATATTAACATTAATATTATAAAGAGGAAAATTTGTATTTTGTATGTTTGTTTGTAATAAAGAAAAGACCGATTTCAAAAAATATTTCACGATTAAAAAACTACTTCCACTGTGAGTAACATACTCTATATGTTTTGCTAGAAAAGATCAGGGATCCTTACTAAAACCCAATTAACGTATCCTAACGTGTAAAAAAGTTCCCTAAAACGGTTTTCATCGCAAGCGCTGCAAAAACGATATAAAGGTACCTTCATAAAAGGTATAAAAAAATGTCATGTCTGCCATGCGACGCTGGGACGCATCGCTAGTTATATACAAAGTAGTTTACGAGACTTGGTGTTTACGTGAAATATAATTCCTAAATTATATTTTATTTAATGTGAGCGAATCACTAATAACTAAGGCAACGTAAAAGAGCCAGTAAGGAAACAAAGAAATCATTCTATCTCACTCTTACCCTTAGGGAATTCCTTTTTCGTACGTCCTTATCCAATTAATAACGCTGAAGCTTATTATTCGACAATGATAATGAAGTACTCTGATTTATTGATACACAAGCTTTGCACATGGCCACGCTCGTGTAGAATAAAATAAGGTAATACTATGAGCAAATTACATAAAATTAATAAGTATCCTTTGTTGTTTTCTAATGTATATATAAAGATGGGACTGGAGACAAAGCTAGGCTCTTTAAGGCTCTCATTTCACATCCATGTTTATGAGCACTCTTTTGAAGTCGCAGTCGGTTCGGTGGTTTTTTATAATTATACTGAACCGTTATAAAGTCATTAATTAAAGTTAAATTAACCTCACAGAAACACAAATATTCTAATAACTTTGCTATGAGTAAATAATAATTAACTTTAATCGGGTTTAACTTGCCGCTTAACAATATTTTTGCGTTAATTACTCTAAATGACATATCCTTGAAATACGTTTATTCTATCGGAGACAATCAAAACTAGTAATTTTCGTATTTCATATATTATTCCCGAATACTCCTGAGCTGAACCGATGGCCGTTGGAGCAGATGAGTTCTGGAGTGGAGACCGCGTCTTGGCAAGCGTAGCATAGGACGCCCTTCGGCCCGATGGACCGACAGCTTGCGAAAGGTTGCTGGTGGAGGCTGGGTGAGAAAAGTGGAGGACCGGGATATCTGGCGCAAAATGGGGGGAGACCTATGTCCAGCAGTGGACTGGGATAGGTTGTAGAGAGAAGAGAGACTCCTGGGCTAATACTTTAACCTAAATATATTGTGAACTGCCTACGTGGCATCGTGATTAGTGCGAATCCCGCGGGGACAAAACGACATAGTAAAATGTCTCATTGTGCGATTTCTTCCCAGTTCGGTTAGGATATTGCAGACAGACATTTGACTGCCCGAAAATACACGTGATTGCGTGTTTCAGAAGCGACGATAAGCCTTCGGTCCCTGCTACAATTTAAGGATAGTGCCGACTAATGTGTATTAAGTTCGTGTGGTGGGTTAAGGCCCAATCTCGAAGGTTGCTAGTGCTTATAGCCCAGGTTTCCTTTTATAAGCGCCGGCCATGTAAATTATGGTTTTTAATTACGCTTGTTTATTAAGAGAATCCGATTATTATAAATTAACTTTAAGCTAAATAAACGTTATTATTATTATATTAGTACCCCGGACCGGTACAAATGGAAAACATTGGAGGAGGCGCCTATGTACAGCAGTAGTCGTCTAAAGGCTGATATGATGATTATTATATTAATCTTCCCTTAGAAATGGTGCATGGGAAGGCCTGTGCCCTGCAGTGGGCCGTTATCTATACTAATATATAAAGCTGAAGAGTTTGTTTGTTTGTTTGAACGCGCTAATCTCAGGAACTACTGGTTCGATTTGAAAAATTCTTTCAGTGTTAGATAGCTTATTTATCGAGGAAGGCTATAGGCTATATATCATCACGCTACGAGTAATAGAAGCGGAGCAGCAATGAAGAATGTGTCAAAATCGGGGGTATTTTTTCATACTTGGAGCTTCCGCTGCGTACGCTGCGTAAACGGTTAAAGTTACACAAAAGTCATGTATGAGAGTATTGTTCTCCTTTTAAAGGTCTACAAAAAAGTCCGCGACAGCATATGTCTATCTTTTAAGGTTAGCTTACTATAACATATTTTTTGCAAATTCTGAAATTTACCCCGAAACCTTTAAAGTTGGAGGGAGGGGAAATCCTATGTATAGTGATAAATGTAAGTACCGTGTTATCCCGGATTTATAATATTGTTATAATTGATTGTAAAACGTTCAAGTCGAGGAAATTGTATTTGCGCAGACATGTTTTTTAAAGTAGATTGTTCTTGGACACTATGAGTTGGTTGTAAATATTAGCGAAGTTCCTAACAATAAATTGCTCGCATTGTAAAGTAAGGACCGATGAAGAGGAGCATAGAGATTTTCTTGTATCGTAAAGTCAACTTTAAAACTCAAATTATAGAGTTTGGTTTACTATTTAACCTATGTTGACATTGTCTTGCTAGGCAACTTTTTAAAATTGCTAGGCCGTGTTTTTTACATTAAAAATTACAGCATTTTTTGCTAGTAATAAAACTTGTTAGTTATCCCCTAAGCATGTATAGTTTGTTCTCTCTCATTTTCTTTAACCTATCGCAGTCCTATGTCCTGCTGGACAAAAGGTCTCCCACATTTTGCGCCAGATTCGTTTATGATAATGTAAATTAAATGTATAATATATATGTAGATACTAAATCCGCCTAATTACTAAACTTAGTACGAACTGCGTAACACTTTTTAACGGATTTCGAATGGAACCGCAGAATTAGGCTTGTGTGATTGCTTCATAATAGAGTCCTGATATATACTAGCGTGCTTGCCTATATAATAAATATATGTCGGCCCTAGACAGGGCAAACATAGTGCGGAATTCGTTCGACCGCTCGCTCGCGCGTGCTTTTGAAAGATTAATGGAATGTTCTGATGTCGATACATCGCGGCCAAATTACGACGTAATTCTCAAGTATTTTCCTGTTTCATGTTACATTACGATAAAGAGTACGAAATTTTATTGGCCATAGGACAGGCCGTGTCATATATCATTATTTTGAAAACCATGACCCACAATGCCAGGTACAATTCGAGTACAATCCGGCTTAATGTGCATATATTTAGTTGGTCCGGCACCGGGATGGAAGCCAGGACCAATCAGTTCTTTTAATTTTGAGGAAAGCAGCCATCAACATTCATGTTAAGAAATTTCCCGTTGATTGGGAGGAAAAATAACTAGGAAAACATTTTCTTCGTAACGAATCCTAATTTTTTGCCAAATATATATATATATATATATATAAAACGGGATCAAAAGTCGCCTTAAAACATACCAAGTTTCAATAAAATCTACCTTAAAAACTGCGAAAAATTGGATATAATACTTCCTCCCATATTGGAAAGTTTTTTGAAAAAAAAAATATGACATAGTTTTTCATTTCTGACAAATAGTCCGCATACCAAATTTCAGCACCGTACTACAAAAATTGCGGAATGTTCCATACAAACTTCCAACCCCCATTTTAGGGAAGTGGGGGGCTAAAACGGGACAAAAAGTAGCCTAAAACCTATTCTAGGTTACGTTCTATCAACATACCAAGTTTCAATAAAATTTTCCTAAAAACTGCGAAAATTGGATATGATACTTCCTCCCCTATTTGAAGGGTTTGGGGGTGGATTTTGAAAAAAAAATATGCCATATTTTTTCGTTTCTGACAAATAGTGCGCATCCAAATTTCAGCGCCGTACTACAAAAATTGCGGAATGTTCCATACAAACTTCCAACCCCCATTTTAGGGAAGTGGGGGTTAAACGGACAAAAAGTAGCCTTAAACCTATTCTAGGTTACCTTCTATCAACGTACCAAGTTTCAATAAAATCTACCTTAGGATATGATACTTCCTCCCCTGATTGAAGGGTTGGGGGGTGGATTTTTGAAAAAAATAATATGCCTTATTTTTTCGTTTCTGACAAAAGTCCGCATACCAAATTTCGGCGTCTTACTACAAAAATTGCGAAATGTTCCATACAAACTGCCAACCTCCATTTTAGGGAAGTGGGGGGGTGAAAGCGGGACAAAAAGTAGCCTAAAACCTATTCTAGGTTACCTTCTGTCAACACACTAAGTTTCAATAAATCCGTTCAGTCGTTGAGGCGTGAAAGCGTAACAAACAGACAGACAGACAGAGATACTTTCACACTCATAATATTAAGTATGGATTACATAAATAATCATCATCAGCTCATTAAACGTCCCCCGAGGGGCACGAGCCTACCCGTATAGGGTGACGGGTTGGATGACTTCACGCACAACCTTTGAATCTCTTCCCAGGTTTCCTCACGATGTTTTCCTTCACCGTAAGAGCATCGGATAAGATACATATATTTTCGGAAATTCGAAAACACATTGGTACGTGGCGGATTCGAACCTCAGCCCTCTCGGTAGGAGGGCAACAGTCCACACCATTGAACCACCGATGCTCTAATTTAATACATTGCATACTTATAACATACATTATAAGTATNTCATTAAAATTACTTACTTTTAAATGCTTAAGGGTTTTATTTAATTATTTTTAATTTACACCGAATTACCAGGATGACGGTTCTGTTCACGATAATTTTTGCAAAGAATATAAGGTAGGAACAAAACACTGCCACATTACAAATTTTTCTGACAGGACGAAGTCTGTCGGGTCAGCTAGTATTATATATAGATACTGAGTCGTCTAGATATCACCGTAGTGCCAGATTTTGTCCTGTAAAACGACTGTTTTGCACTTCTGTGTTTCAGGATGAGGGCACTGTAGTTTGTAAAATAACTGGCTATAAGGGACCTAACATCTGTCGTCTCGGGTGACCAGAAAACTTGGACCTTTTTAGCACATGATTGAGATGAATATTTTTGAAGATATTACAGATTTAAAAATTGCGGTACGTTGCGTTTGTAGCGGTACCGACCGACCGGGTAAGCGGGAGCGTGCCTATAACAAATATCACCATTGCAAACATGCGAAGCAGGAGCGGGTCTCTATTTACATTAATAAAACTATTGAAGCTCTAACGTTACAAGAAACTTAAACGCTAACGACCATTATACTGCCCATAAATCATACACGGTGTAATGATCCAGTCAATCATGTTTTTATAGTGTTCCATTATAACAATAGTTTCATATCAACACAAAGCTATTATGTAACAGAAGATTTTAGCATACAGTTTGCGTATAATTCTCATTTCAACCTGTTACAGTCAGCACTAGATAGCCCCGTCCTCCGCTTTTCTAATTCAGCCTCCACCAGCGACCTTTCTAAAGCAGTCGGTACATCAAACAAGAGGGCGTCCTACGCTACGCTTGCTAAGACGCGATCTCCACTTCAGAACTCGTTGCATACTTTCCTTGTAGATACAAAGATATTTACTAGCTATGTTATGTTGGTTTATTTTTATGACGAGCGTCGGTGGCTCATTAGTGCGAACTGTTGCCTTCCGATCTGGAGGGTGCAGGTTCAAATCCCGTCACGTACCAATGTGTTACCGAATTTTTGAAATTATATGCTGGTTTGTTCGACGCTCTTATGGTGAAAGAAAACATCGTAAGGATTCCTGCGTACGCCTACAAAAAGATTCAAAGGTTGTGCATCAAGTCGACCATCCGCACAGGTTTGCATGGATGGCTAAGGCGCAATCACCTTTATGTGTTTGCTCTTGTACCTCGGTTGGGAAGAAGTCGTATGAAATGCTAATTTTAATTTTTTGGTAACACATTAGCCATATTGCTTGCTAAGGAGGCAAGAAAATAAAAACTCAAAGGGCAAATCTAATGAACATGACCAAAATTAATGTTCCAAAGACAAAAAGAACTGAAAGGTTATTCGACTGAGATATTGATTAAACAAGCGTGTAAGACGTCACTAGACGAAACGACAGATAGAAGCGGACTGAACCTGCTTTCAAGCCATATACATATATTATTGCTTAGCGGCATTTTTCTTATGCCTTTTTAAAGTCTTTGGTGTATATAAAAGACTAGCAGGAAGTCAAAATTATGCTAGACACAAAAGACTAGAGAACAATGATCTTAATTAGAAGCGGTTATCAAGTATTTCCCGCTTATTTTGCTTTTCAATCCGGAACAAAAGTGTTAAGTACTTACTTATGACAAACCTTTATTTAATCTCTCTCATTGATTTTCGGCATCCGCCAAAACGCAGTGAACCGTAGCAGCTTGGTTACGGAGCCCCCCAATGATGAATGTCATTAGGGGAGCCATGGTGATATATACAGCCCAATCACTGTAGAATCATTTCTAGCTGGTGATTTTTGCGAAAAAAGATCGATCGAAATCTATGGAATTTTTCTTACTTATCTCAAAACATGTATTAGTTATGGCGACTCTTTTCAAAAAGATCAAACATACGTAATCGATTAATTACATCCCTTTTTCAATATATTTATACTTTAACTAGTAGAGTGGACGTTTTATTTGTAACAAAATATCAAAAAGGTAAAGTAATTTTCCGAAAAATATCGGTTGTAAATTATATGGCTTAAAGGATTTTTTTATCGATACATAAACATTTTGATAAAAGTAAACTTGCATGCCAAACGAGTATTATTATAACATATAGAGGTGTTTATTTGCACGAGTTCCGGGTGCATAAACAAAGGAACCGCGAGAACATGACAATCGCCATTTGCGCCATCATTATGTCAAGTGCGTCCAATGTATTACGTGACATCACATCATCGAGAATAGCAATCGAATTGAGAAATGTTCTTATTTAAAATAATTGTCATTGTCTATATTTATATATTTTTTAATTCAAGGCATTTTGCTCGCGCCTATGTCAGACCTCGCGACACCACTGTAATGAAGGACACCAATAACTAAGCTTTAGATCGCAATATATGTCGTCAACACTTACGTTTGCCCGTCCACTTGAATAAAAAACGTGTGAGGTCCCTTATATCCCGTACTTACATGTTAAATTAAATACCCCTTGTCTCCACAAACATAACGCAACCACGAAATCTCGATTAAACCAATCGATTAGGTTGTCGAATTGAAAAATTATTCAATCGCCACTATCGATAACAGCTAATGAATCGAATAAATCCCCCTGATTGCCCAATCAGAATGCTGAGGGCGGTCCTGAGGCAGACGCAATTCGTTCTTTTATTGCCGCTGCGTTAAAAATCGAATGAGATTTATAGCATTTTTAGAAAATTGCGGAGTTTGGATTGTATTTAAATTCACCTTGCGATTTTCTGCCACCCTAAATGGTAATTAAACTTAAAGTTTAGATATGATACTGTTTTTTTTATATAAAATAGGGAGGCAAATGAGCCTGCGGTTCACCTGATGGCAAGTGTATTATCTGTATGATTTATTTGTATCTATAACAAGTTTCTCTCACATCTCCATCAGTAATTTAATTATAATTTAGATAGCTACGACACGTGCAAAAAGTCAAATATCTAAGCCAATAACCGAATTCTGCAGCTCTCAAATGCAAATAAACAAAGCGACGGTCGATATCCAATAACACGGAGACGTTACGCCGCGAGCCACAACTTAATTCTAAAACTTCCCTAGTTAACTTAGATTTCAAGCAGGGACAGTGCACTCAATTTAGGTACATTTTTTATTTGTCTCCCAAAACTTGACAACACTAACTAATACATAGGATACAAAACAGGGTGCATCAAGCAATGATAGTTAACTAGTGTAAGTACATAGAACCTCTACTTACAAGTTTTGAAAATGATTCAAAATTAAATTATGTTATAGATTTATATGCTGGGAAACCTTTTTGTAGAAAGTGATTTTAATACCTGGCATTTTTAAAACCGGCCTTTACAACTAAGCTAAACAATCACTGAAATTTCCGTAACATTGGTCCTATGAGTGTTATGTTTAACAGTCGTGGCAGTCTTCTTATATACTAAGTACCTACTCTAGGATAGTAAGGAAACTTGCCTAAATCTCCACGCTTGGCGCCTGCCTAGAAGAAGATAATAACTCGAAGACTATCTCAGAAAGACAATATAAAATCTATTGTAGTGGGGGTTTTGTCCCGTGACTAATTTAATTAACTGTTCTCTTCTGCATATATTGTTCTTAAACTGAACAATAACTTTCTTCTCATATATAAGAGCCTACTTACAGATTCTTTAATAAAAAATCTAAAGGAAACAGAAATTGTTTATTACATTTAAAAGTTTTACAGACTTATGCCTTTTTAAATGAATGGAATGATCTCCCTGCGTCTGAGTTTCCGGACACATACAACCCTGTGGCATTCGAAAAACGAGTAAATTGTTTTTTTCTGGACCAGCTCATTCCATCTTAGAGCACGTCTCTTCCACTATGATAGTCTGTGCTCGTGAGCAGGCCCATCATGAATAAAAAAGCAGTAATTGCTTATACTACGGATCCGTCGATCCGTCCGTTTTCATAAATGCTTAAATAAATAGTGCTTAGACTTTTACGGTCCACTCTTGCACACGGCAGATGAAACCAACAATACGTAGTGGCAATCAGTTCTGCGGCCGTATTAATGTCAGCGATCACTCCCCGTCTGATTAGATCAGTCGATGCAGCGACAATACCTTCCGGAACCCGGACGTGCGTCACAGTACACTTCTCAGTAACTCGTATCTTATCGATCATAGGAGATTAACAGACTATTAGGTCCCTTTACTTAGATAATAAAAACTTTTCTGACATTGACATAAGGTATGATATATTATTAATAGGCAGTATATAATTCGGTAGGTTAATCGATATATTGATCCAGATTCAGTCCTTCCGGCACAGCATAGCTATGGCCTTATTTAATAAAAAACTGTAAATCTGCAATGCTCAAACGTGTTACTAACTTACACATTTAAAACAAAAGTGTCGGCCTTTTACAGTTTTTGAATTAATGAAATAATAAAACACATGTTGCTGAGCCTGCACAAAGTTATGATTACAATTTAAATTAGAAAATAACTTAGCAAAATGTTTCTATTGATTTATTCTTATTGTACAGTTTTACTGTAATAGTTCACGACAGTTAATAAACAGCATTTATATTAAGCTCTAGTTACTCATATTTCACTAAACTGTAACATATTTCAGCCCACAACGTTTCGCTACCGTTCAACTATGAGATACTGAGCCGAAAACGAGAAAGGACTTATCTTGATAGCGAGCGCGGACAAGTTGCACTGTTTGGGAAATGAGGGCGGAACTTATTAATGACCCGCAAACTCCTTGGCAACTCGTTACTGGGACAATAAATAAAGTACAACTGCCTTCAGAACTTGCCTCCTTCAATCTTTGCCTTTGGATTGCCTATTTTTTCCGGCCGATGGCTCGGAGCGATTAATCGCATCTTATTTATTGGCATCATTCGGAAAGTCGGGAAAATTTTCGATGAGACGAAACGATTTATTGGCTCCATTTGACAGTTTGGCGAGTCTTAAAAATGGGGGCGAAAGGAAATGACCGAGTGTTATGACAAAGACTCGGAGGCAAACAACGAGAGACTATTACATGGACAATAATTGTGTATTTAAATTAGACGGGCTCCATGATGTTTTTTGTGAAAGGGGTTACAATTTTCAAATATTTGTAGAAGTGTTTAACCGAAATATTTTGTAATAACAAAATTTTAAGTGATTTTAAATAATTATGCGTGGGAAGACTCACCTGTAAGGCTAGATAATTTTTTTTTTTTATATTTCTAATACAAGTTCCACCAGACTTCGGTGACTGTAGGATAATATTAAACTAAAATAATTATTATTAATGGTGTAAAAAGCGGCGCCACAAATAAATGGTTGAATAATCAAATTTTCTTATGTGACCTAAATATCGAAACGTAAACCAAAAACCCATTCTATCTGTCTTTATGGCAGCCCTCCCACAGTTCCCACATCATCTTCAGCTCATTAAACGTCCCCATATAAACATACATATTATAAATTCGAAAACACATTGGTACGTATCGGGATTTGAATCTGCAGTCCACAGATCGAAAGGCTACAGTCCAGACCAACGAGCCACCGACGCTCTTCACAGCATAGCTACGTTTGTTAATTTTCAGAGATTTCAGTAATTCTGAAAATAAACGGATCCGACAAGGCAGACTTATGAATATTACATGTTAATGGTCAATACAGTAAACAATACTTAAAATGTACATAAACTCAACAGTAAAACAAGGTTATTAGGAACATTCCTAATAGGGGACGATAGTAAAAAACCTCGCGTTGGCCTTATGAGACCGGCCCCTGCTTTTATAAGCTTAAAACAAAGAAAGGCTAACTGTCTACCAGGTTAGTGAAATTTGAAACTTTACTGGAAATTTTGTTGAGCCTGTCTATATACCTTGCAAATCAAATCACGTCATTCTTTTGATTGCCCTAGTCACCTTCTACGAAGCCTATTAGAAATAAAAAAATTATTGTACAAAACCATCAACACGTCTACTCTTAACTGTAATACTGATAAAGTACCGAAATCACACAAAGAGTATTATTGAACGCGCCTTTCAAATCATGATAGTACTTGAGGATAGGAATAATAACGTATTTCAACAAAAAAGTAACTTTTATTAAATAATAAATAATATCACTAACATTCACACAGCGCCATCTAGTTCCAAACTGAACATTAGCTTGTGAAGTGGATATTAAGTAATGGATAGACATAATGCACATTACACAGAGGTTTTTGGTAAGGAAATGTTATCTTTTTGTACGGAACAAAATTGGTTATGTGCAGACTACAAATATCTTAATATTAATTCAGATAATTTTACATTTATAAGTGAGTCTCATAATTGCAAACGTTGGTTGGACCATTGTCTTGTGACTAATTCAGCTTGGTCCACAATAAAAAATGTACGCGTTGACTATAATGTATATTCATCAGACCACTTTCCATTAATTATCGAATGTAACCTAAAAGTAATTAGAACAAAGTTGCAGTGTGTTAAAAACATCAGAAATACAGTTTTTTGGGGAAACAGAGATGGGGAACAAATTGAGAAATATAATATACTATGCAATAATCAATTACGTGAAATAGATTTCCCTATAGAGTTCACTCACTGTGCTAATCAAGTTTGCAATGATGTAGATCATAAAGATATTATAAACAATTTATATTTAAGAATTATTAACGTGTTGTCAGAGGCTGCGACCATGACACATAAAGTGCATTGTAATATGAATAAAAGGAAAGTGATAGGTTGGAACTTTCATGTTAAGGAAGCACACAGGAGGGCTCGGCAATGTTTTGAATTGTGGCTGTGGTATGGTAAGCCCTTATCGGGTCAAATTTATGATTTAATGTATAATTCGCGTAAGATGTTTAAATCTAAACTAAAATGGTGCGTAAAGAACGAAAATAGAATTAAAATGAACATTATAGCAAACCAGTATAAGAATAGGGATTTTAAAAAATTTTGGAAGAGCACTCAGCAATTGAATACGGGGCCAAGCCTTCCTGCCAGTGTGAACGGTGTCAGTGACCCAAAAGGAGTAGCAAACTTGTTTATGAACCAATTTAGAGTTGATGGTATACCCACTTCTGACCAGTCTAGAGAAAGAAGCTCAGGGACGGAGGTGTTCTGTGATATGCCACTAGAACGGTCGTTAGTATTTTTCTCGTCTTGCGATGTGGGGAAAATTATTAAGCAAAGTACCCGCGGCAAATCTCCGGGTCACGACGGGCTGAGCATAGAGCACTTCCGTCACGCGGGTGAACACCTGCCTCGTGTGCTTAGTTTGTTATTTAACCTATGTATAAGACATGCCTATATGCCACCAGACCTTATGAAAACGGTGGTGATCCCTATTGTTAAAAACAAAACAGGCGATGTATCCGATAGCAATAATTATAGACCAATATCACTGGCCACAATAACTGCTAAGGTGTTTGACGGACTCCTTGATCAACAGCTGGGTAAATATATACACCTTCATGATGCTCAATTCGGTTTTAGGGCCGGGTTATCTACAGAAAGCGCGATTTTTGCCCTTAAGGAGACGGTCAGGTATTACACCCAAAGGAAAACCCAGGTATACGGCTGTTTTCTAGATTTATCAAAGGCCTTTGATGTGGTCTCCTATCGAATACTGTGGGACAAGCTGGATGCTACGGGGATGCCTAGGGAGCTTGTAAAGATCTTTAGGTATTGGTATGATAATCAAGATAATTATGTAAAATGGGCAGGGGAGAGATCAGAGGTGTACCGTCTGAATTGTGGAGTTAGGCAGGGGGGTTTAACATCGCCCAAGCTTTTCTGTCTGTACATAAACGAGCTAATCGTCGGACTCAGTAGTATGCACGCAGGATGTTCTGTAGATGGTCAAATGATCAACAATATCAGTTACGCAGACGACATGGCGCTACTGAGTCCGTCGGTTGGCGCATTGTGTAATATGTTGCACGTTTGTGAGCGGTATGTCACTGAACACGGTCTCAAGTTCAATTGTAAAAAGAGCGAGGTTGTGGTGTTTAAAGCTCGGGGATCTACCTCTAATCATGTGCCAACGGTACGACTTAATGGCGTAACGTTGAACATAGTGTCCTCTTTTAAGTACTTGGGTCACGTGATCACCGATGATCTTAAGGATGATTGTGATATAGGGAGGGAGCGTAGGGCGTTGGCAGTTCGAGGAAATATGCTGGCCCGCAGGTTTGCAGGTTGTACTGATGAGGTAAAATGTACTTTATTTAAAGCTTATTGTCAATCCTTTTACACTTGCGGCTTGTGGGTTAGGTACACACAAAAATCTTTTAGCGCCCTACGTGTACTTTATAATAATATGTTCCGGGTGTTGTTGGGACTGCCGAGATATTGCAGTGCGTCTGGCATGTTTGTCGACACACACGTAGACGGCTTCCATGCGGTTGTTAGGAAAAAGATTATGTCCATTAAGAACAGAATGCTTGGCAGTCCCAATAGCATTCTTAGGGTCCTAACATCAAAGTGGGACAGTGTCCTACTAAGGCACTGGATAACCGCCCTTATTAACCCAAATGCGGGATGTATTTATTATGTTAAATAATTTAATGTATATCGTCTAATTTTGTATTTACTAATATATTATATAAGAATTTTGTTACTAACCAATGGATCCATGTGTCTGAATAAATAAATATTATTATTATTTATATTATAAATTGTGTTTTACCAAATACATACATATTATACATAGAAAGCAGAACAACAGTATTTTAATTTTTGGTTTTGCTTTTTTTGTTATCTTCATAGCAATTCAAAATGTTCGGTTTTTCCAAAATACTTAATAATATTTAATTAATATAGCATTCATAACTACTTCAGTAGAAACGGTGCCTTATTTTAAGTTACGTCGTCAGCGCAAAAACATGTCGTATGCATTATATTAATGGATGTTTAATGTCCTCCCAAATTCTGATTATGTTAACATTAACGTATGCCCGGGGGTGACATTAGGGTAGCGCACCGCCGATTAATTGAGCTCTGTGGTCGCCGTAACTATTTATGCAAAATAGACTTCAATTGCATATGGAGTTCTAATTTAGTTGAGGAAATAAATACGAGTTAATCAAACATATAACATTCAACGATTGTAAAAGTATGAATATAGATTAACGTGAATTTGTTTTGTTTCTTTCATTTATTTTTATTTACAACTATGTACTTATTTAGCTAGTATGTTTCACAATTACCGGGTAAAGTTAGTGAAATTACCGGGTATAAGAGAACTAACATCTGTTGTCTCAGGTGACGGGCGCAGTGCGGCGTTGATGGAGAACTGTCTATTAGTTATTGGTCTCTTTCAATGCCGCTCTGTCATGGTCAGGCGTAACACTTACCATCATGTGAGCGACCGGACCTGTTCACTTAATAACATAAAAAAAATAATGAAATTCACAACAAACGGGAAGACGTCTCATTACAGAGAAGATGCCTTGCTATGGGTAAATGGTGTCGTTACTGACGAAGCTGGTTATATTGTTTACTCGGTAATAACGACTACCATCCTAAGGTGCAGCTTTGGTTGCTCTCACTTTATTACCAGCAAACAGAAGAACTTCTTCAAACTTTGTCCTAGTTTCAAGATTCTGCCAGTATAGCACACACATACACACACATACGCACGCATGTACACACACGCACGCGCACACACCTACACAAATGATTTTATTTGTTTATTTTAGTGTTTTTTAAAACTAACTTTACTTTGCAATTGCGTTTGTATTAATTTTGGGAGATTGCTGATAGTCGGAGATACAGGTATTTTCCTAATTCGGATATCAGGAACTTCAAATTTGAATGTATTTTTGTGAATGAAGTTGTTATTATAAAGTAGCTAGAACCAACGGATAAACGTGCCTTTCCAATCACGAAGCGACTTGAGATCATAGTTAACGGTCACTCATATAGTTGCTAATACATAAATAACAATACCACAACGCTTTTAGTCACCATAAGACCCTCGAAAGCTATACAAAACTACACATTTCACCTACGCAGTACAGATCCCAAGTTTAAAAGCTAACCGAGGCATTAGGCGTGTTAACAAAAGACGCATTTACGAGTGCTAAAGTGCGAAACCATGTAGAATGCGAGCGCGTACCGTCCCCAGTTTACTGCCGTGCGTGCTGGTTTTTTTGGGCAAATTATGAGCGACGTGCTTAACTCCTTTTAGGTTTTCTAAGAGATGCTTACGATAGATTCCCAGTGCACTCATAAAATGAGGGTCAACAGTGTTGTTTTACTTTCTGGATATCTATGATGTAGATCGAAAAATGTAGCATAGTTTATCTGTCAGACTACATCCCTAGTGGCACTGTAGTGAAAAAAATACATTTTTTAAATACGTTCGTGTGTGTGATTATTTTCTGTCCGTCACCTAAATAAATAGTTGTCAGACTTCGATCATCTCCTGCTCATCATCATCATCGACTGCATGAAAAAACGTTGCGTTTAGTTATCGATAACCTTATATTTTAGTTATTTATTTAAAATCTTTATTGCACATGAAATAGTGTCCAAAGGCGAACTTGATGCCGAATGGCATTTTCTTCCAGTTAACCTAAGGTCATGCAAAAAGAAATATAAGTGGTGCGGTTAAAAAGAAAGGACCAAATAAAATATTGTCTCTCGATTGTATTTTTATCGGAATTATTCATTACTAACGCACGAACTTATACAACATATATGGTGGTACACTTGTAATTATGAAGAAGCAATGAATCCCAAACAAAATTTCTGTAAAACGCTATTTTAACAATCGCTCAAATCTTAGTGGAGCTCATTAATATCAATGGCCTAAACATAAACCTATAAACTATGAACATAAATCATCATATGTATATCCCAAGTTTCAAAGGCCATCTTCAGACACCGACTATACATTTTAAAACACCCTTTAAAGTGCATTGAACCGAACGATTTATCACCGTGAAAGATACTTCAAAGCGCACGCTATCTTCCATAATTCACTGTGTCCGAACACACAAGACACAGTTGGTCGCGCACTAGGAAATTACAGGCGTGCCCGTATTTAGTGCGGCAACCGTTGGCGTAGTTGGAAAACGTGTCGTGTTTTGAAGCCACGTTCAGCTATAAATTGCGACGTGTCAGGAGGGAAACGTCACGTATACCCATTCTCGAGGTTAAACGGCTTGTGTCCATACATCGGGCGCGGCATACCCTCTGCGACAAATAAGTGTGGGAAATTGGCTCATGTGGTGTTTGTACAAATTTACGACTT
Source organism: Leucinodes orbonalis (assembly GCA_019425675.1). Lineage (NCBI taxonomy): Eukaryota > Metazoa > Arthropoda > Insecta > Lepidoptera > Crambidae > Leucinodes > Leucinodes orbonalis. The sequence continues at coordinate 55,451 of PQWD01001288.1, forward strand.
AATATAATGTAGCTTTTACGGCAGGAGTTTCGGCGGGTACGTGGGACGGTCGGCTGAATCGGTTGCAGTTATAATGTTAAAGTTATATCGGCTGCGTGCGCAATCGAAAAACTAATTTATGGCCATGTTCTTTTTATGAATATGTTAGCAACGGGGCTGTTTTTCAGATATTTGGCAGTTCTATGCGTAATAATATTACAGTATCTGTTCTGATTGTTACAGGTTTGTTTGAAATTGGCTAAAACATATTAATACACGTATAAAAATACGGATGGAGTTTCGCTGATTACATAAAATGTGTCATAATTTTACTAGTTTTTGTATGGAAAGCCACAAACATTAACACATTTGGCTCGCATCTGTCAACTTGCGGCATAGTAAAATGGTGCTAAAACCAAAGCGATCAAAAGAGAAAAGAAACAAGATTGACTTTTCGTAGGTTAAAATGCAAACTAAATAATTGGCATGTTACAATGTTGGCATAATATTTTCCTAACTCTAGTTTTCTTGACGAGAGGTAAGTCAGAGTAATGAACAATCAATCCCTAGTATCAGAATTTGTTTACCACCACTAACGTTGTTTCACCACCACCTATAATAGCAAGCCGGACCGACGCTCAGCATGCCCTCTGAATCCCAAAATATTTTTTCTTATCAAACAACGAAATGCTTCCGTTAGCATTGATCTAACCAAAGTGGACAAAGTCACATAGGATTTGAAATTTTAAACCCTCAATCCTCCCGGATCAAGCCGCGATCTAAGCTCAGACCGTGGTCTGAATCTTCCGTGGAAGCAGGTAAAACCTAGTAAAGTTTTATGGATTTTACCAGTCAATTATTGGGTCTCGGTGACCCAATCGTTGACGATGCGCAAGCATTTACAAAAGTAACTTAATTAGTATGATTGTTGAAGAAGTATAATGACATATTTTTATTTACGATTCTTATATCTATGAACCTGATCTTGATTGGGAGACCTGGCTTTCTTAATAGTGCATTAGCTAACGTCGAGATTTAATAGGACTTGTCGAAAATCTGCGGCGTAGGTCATAGAGTATATTGACTTTAAGTTCATTTAATATATTTAACAAAAATGTAATCGACACCTAAATCATACAAAGAGAGTTGAATTTGTTTGCCATTAGGGATCACGATTCCATATGATTAAATATAAACTCGAGATACGAGTAGATAGAATAACTTTGATTTTAATATTTCAAACATCTTGTATTAAAACACCAGATCTTATGAATCAAATTGTTCTGCAATATTGAAATGAATCCCTGAATTCATAAAATCCTGAGGAAAGAAATTCATCAAATGCGACGATTATTGTAAAATATTTCAAGTTAGCATTTAAGTTATGAAAAACAATTCTATGCTAATATCGTCTACAAATTTACAATTGTTATACTAAACGTTTTCAAGTTTTGATTCATGCTCCTAATACTCGTAGATCTAGAATAATTATTATTCGAGTAAGATGCTTGAAAAATAAAAAAATGATATTTCCCGTTCATATGATTATATTGTTTTAGAAGAAACATACATATAAAATTAGTTTATCTTTGGATGGTCGTCAAGAGTGTGCAGACCTAAGTCATCCACGAGGGCCAAATGAGGATTGGCTGACTTCACGCACAACCTTTGAATCTCTTCGCAGGCGTGCGCAGTTTTCCTTTATCGTACGAGTAAAAGCGTCGAAATACGAACATATAATTTCAAATACACATTGGTACGTGGCGGGATGAAAAACTTGTGCCCTCCAGATCGGAAGGCAACAGATGGACTGTGATCTTTGAGCGACAATGTATAATTTCTAAATAATATTAAAATTATGACTTGGTGTTGCAATTAAAATTAACTTCATTTGACTATGTTGACAGTCAACTAATCAGAGTATCGACACCCACTCCATTTTCAATTTACCACCTAAAATATCTACTTTCCCGTATATCTTTGTACAGCCGACATTAAGCACTCGGCGAATAAATCAGGGTTGTCTAATTTATCGGCGCGCGAGGGAATTTCCTTCAGCACTAAAGAAAATCGTTTAAATTGATGAATTCCACAAATTCCTGAATCGCAACCACTGAGACGGGGATTTAAATGAATTTTTCGGCGTTGTGAGATTTTTAAAATTCCTTCTGTAATTTTTTACCATTTCTGGATTTAGAATGGAATGACTCTATGTATTGAATATAAATCAAAATAATAATCAATAATAATAATCTTGGGAAGTACCCTGCTTTTTTAATCTTTAAATATTTTTGTTGGACTTTAAGTATTTAGATAATCTCAAAAGAAAGTCACTATTAAAGGGTTACAAAATGTAAAAGTAAGATTATCTCTTTAAATAGAAAGCACGTGTAAGTAAGCGGAAAATAGAAATTTTTTGTTTTGACTTTTGGTATGATCACATGAAACGTCCAAGACTAGGCGTAGGAATCGTTGTATTGGTATTTAATACTAAAACCTGTTACATTTATAAAACAAAACACCCATATAGATTTATAATAGGTAATGTATCAATCTAATACATATTAATTTGTGCCATCGACATATTATTTAGTGCCTTCGTGATATTTATATTCTACGTGTTGCTCTTGCTACATGGATTAGAGCCAAAGAACTTGATTGTTCTTTAGAATATTTTTTGTAATCAAAAATAGTAGATTCCTTGTACATTTGCAACTACGAAATTTGTCTATAGTAAACTATATATTCAACGTCCGCGTGTCG
>PQWD01001289.1:0-106003 GCA_019425675.1 Leucinodes orbonalis
GTAGTAAGCGCAATGGCTCTAGAAGAAGTGAACCTTTTACAAATATATAGAACAACTACATTACCGCGCTGTTTCCTGTCATCATCATCGGCTCATATACTATAGGCCTTAGTAGTTCACGCGGGCCCAGTGCAGATTGGGCGACTTCACGCACAACCCTTGTATTCCTTCGAAAGTGTGCGCGGGTTTCCTCACGATGTTTTCCTTCACCGTAAGAACATCGTATATAATTTCAAACATTCAAAAAGACATGGCGGGGGTTGAACCTGCTCAGCAAGGCAACAGTCCACGCAAATGAGCCACCGACGCTCTTCGACAAGTTTTCGACTATTCTGGCATAACAGCTACGGCCCAGTCACAAGGACAAAATCGACTGTCACCCGCGGGAAATAAAGCCTTTTACTTTTATGGTATAGCTTATATAGAAAAAGTATTCAAAATATTATTAAACATAACTAAAACTTTAAAACCTCTGTACACTTAGTTACAAATGAAACATTTAGTTGAAAAAAATTATGAGATGTAAGCATCCAATCATAATTTAAAGATCTTTCCGCAGTTCTAATACATTCAAATCGTACTATATTCTTTTTCTTTCACTTTATAGGACCAATAGTTTGGTAACTTTTTTTTATGAGAACCCTATGAGGTATTTGTCTCATAGGGTTCTCATAAAAAAAACGAGAATAAACGCAATAAAAAGAATTTGACATGTATAACATTAAGTAAACTTAAAATTTGTAATTCTTTATTTAAAGACTAAACAGGCATAAATAGTCTTTTATCAAAAAATTGTTGATAATAATTAATTTCATCATTATACAAACATGATATTGACATTATAAGATCTTAGGAATCATTTATTTTCCAATAGCAATAACTTTCATATGCTAACGGAAAACACACTTTTTATACAGCCAACAGTCATGGGAATTTTATTCAATACAAGGAAAAACTAGGGCAATTATACCAAGACACTTATTCAATGCCGCTTTCAATTGTTACAGGTACTCTAACTGAGTGTAACCATCGCCCACGAAATTCGACGGTGATGAGGTTTCCAAGGTCACAGCAAAAATGGATCCTTTTAATAAAAAATGGGGTTGGAGAAGATTTGAATGGAGGTTCGAGAGAGAAGTCTCTTAGTTATTTTGTATATAGCATTTCTTTCTGTACAGACAAATTGTCAAACACAAAGTCATGAAAGCTTAACCAAAACAGTGAACAATGTAGACAAAGTAGAAACTAGTAACTGCCATAGCTGTCAAAGTAGTAGTAATGATAAACTTAATGTAGAAAATTTTAATAGATTAAACTTAAGCGAAAAATATGAAGCAAACCAAGAAGATGTTGTTGAAGACGTTTTAGAAATATTGGGAACGATAACGAAACGATATATCCTTGTAAATATGACGGAGACACAGCTTGAAAGTGAAGTGGAAATTTTATAGGTAATGCACTTAATAAAGATAATACGAGATTATTGATGGAATTGAAATAAAATCAGTCAAAGATGCAAGTCATCAAAAAGACGACAATTCTGAAAGTGGCAGAGCATTGTTCAGCAAGTATACTTACGAGTATAGACTGTACCAGAAATTTAAAGACTTTGTAGACACACATGTTCTATCTATCAACCTACCGAAAGCGGCAAAACTCATGGGATTCAGATGTAAGTATATTTTTCGAAGTATATATATTATATTATTATGATTCCCGGCACATACATATTTTAAATTATTTCTTGAGGGGAATAATTAAGAATAGATTCGAAAACAAAACGAATGGGAAATGCTGAAATAAAGGAAGTTAATTTTAATTTCTTGAAATTGTACCTCCAACCAAGTTCCTCTTGAATAGACTCAAGGTTGCCCATCGTGCTATGGAGAGGGCTATGTTAGGTGTTTCCCTACGCAATAAAATCCGAAACGAGGATATCCGTAGGAGAACTAGGTGACCGACATAGCCCAGAGGATTAACAAGTTAAAGTGGCAGGGCACACATAGTGCGTAGAACCGATGACTGATGGGGCGGAAATGTACGAGTGGCGTCCAAGTAACTGAAAGCGAAGCGTAGCAGATGGATGTCAACTGGTAGGAAGTGGCCCGCGTGGAAATCATTAGGGGAGGCCTTCGTTCAGCAGTGGACATATTAGGCTGTAATGATGATGTTGATGAAACTAGAAATTGTCGTCAGCCTATAATGACCCACTATATGGGACAGGCTTTCCCATATAGCCTTGGTAAGATAGCTAAACTATAAACTTAAACCGTAACCCACCTTAGCTGTCGGCTTAACTTGCTCTATAGCACGGAATCATCTTTCTTTTCGGACAATAAGGTGATTCAGCCCAGTCATAAATGGCTTAACCCAACTGGTAATACTTGTACAAAGTTATTTTCCACTATGCAATATCCCCGTGGGATTTGAACCAACGACCTCTGGCTCTAAAACCGACGCATGCTGAGCGTCGGTTTACCAACTTACCAACCAAAAACAAATAAGGAATACTTTTGACTGTTTATTGTATTTTTTTTACTCTTAACTGTGTGCATGCTTTTTATTGCCAGAATTTTATTAATCTATTGTTGTGGTTATTATATTATTAACAACTTTTACAGAATGAATCTGTAAGAAGTTGTTGTGGCAGCCCTGCGTAAGCAAACAGTTGGCAAGTCAAGGGTCGACCGCCGTCCCGCGAGCTCGGCTTTAGGAAATTGATAATTTTGACTCGACCTTAATGCTGTAACGTAACATTAGTTATACAAGACCACGGAGGCAGCTATGCTTATAAAAAAATACTGAAATATAATCCATATCACACGTATTCAAATTATATTTAAAACTTTTGAATATCTTCTTAACTTTAAACAAGATAACTTAGTCACTAAGCTGATCGAAGCTGAAAATCCATCATCTATAAAAATCAGATTCATATTTGATTACACATGAAAAGTTAGCCAATTCCGTAATTTGAAGGACCTTTTTAAAAGATTTGCGAACTTTATCTCAATAAAAATAAGTTCACAAGGCATAAAATACAAAACATCATTTATGATGTTGAATAGTTTGAACTTATTCATGTATAAATAAGCACTAAAAGCTATCATAAATTTAATTGAAATCACAAGTTACTCGTGTAGTCAATATTTCTTTCGAATTGCGCATATTACAATGAATTTTGCTTATTCTGTAAATTTATTTTTTGAACATTTTTAATTACAGCTTTTGGGTTGAACAAATTCTTCGTGCCTCTGCTAATTGGTGGTCAAGTTTTACTGAAGTCTATATTATTCGCAATGTTCCTGCCGAGTATTTTGGGCAGCTTTGGAAAGATTTTGGGCAAAGGTTTGTTGTGTGTTTATTGACAATTGATTCAATTGAAATTGAATTCAAAAAAAGCTTTATTCAAACTAATCTTACCTGATACTTTTGAATCGTCAAAACAGTATATATATTTTTATTGAATGAAATTACTCTACCAACGGTTCAGAATGCTGTTATCTAACGAGAAGACTTTTACTTGTTGCTTCTTCTAATTAAAATTGTGTTTGAGTAGCCATAACTAGTACTATCATGTGAATCCTCGTCTTCTTTACTTACGTACAATTTTAAAATAAATAGTAGTACTTAGTGAATCAATTACTTTTTATGTCATAAGTAAACGGGACAGTCAGTGTACTCACCTGGTGGTAAGTGATCCGCCTGACCATGACACATGCAGTGTTAAAAAAAATGAATAACAGTAAGTTGTCATTATCTTCTGTCAACACTGCTCTGCGCCCGTCACCCGAGACAAATGATAGCTCTATTGTACCCAGTAATTTTACTAGCTACACTGTCCTCATTCCTAAACACTGAAGTGCAAAACAGTACTATTTCATGGCAGTGTTGCTAGATCTAGCCATAAAGTAGCTAAGGTGGCAACACTGTTTCATGGAACGATCTGGCACTGCGATGGTACCTACCAAGACGACTCAAGGCCTAGTCTACTACAACTAGTATTATGAATTGAGATATTTTATTTTTGACTCCAGGAATATCTCAACTGTCAGCGACATCAAGCCAAGCGAGCTATCCACCAGCCAATACTGACGAGCAAGTTGGTTACGCTACTGACAATAAGGACTTTATGGGATACGAGACAAGTCCTACAGGAACATATGCTTACCCCAACGACGGTTTTTACGGGAACATGGACCCTGGCGATGCAAATGATTTATCCAATGTTGATATGTCACGGTGAGATATTTAATTTATTAGAGAACAACCAACATAACAAACGATGATAGCATTTACAATTTTATTATTCGCTTAAGCATTACAAATCGCTGTTATACTTGAACGATACGACATGCATGCTTGTATAGAATGACTATTAACAATTAAAATGAAATTATATATAAAAAAGATGTTTTCCAGACATAAATGCATCTTATAACAAAGATTTGAATTTGCGCAGTGACATATCATTTTGTACTAGGACCGTTACAGACGAGCAAAAGAGACTAAATTGTGATTGTATTCTGTTAATAGCGGAGAAACGACTAAGATTACTTATTTTAACAAAATGAGGTTTTCTTCTATGCTACTATTGCAGTCACAGCTTTAAATTTCATCATCAGCTCATTAAACGTCCCCACCGAGGGGCACGAGCCTACCCGTATAGGGTGATTAGGCCTTAGTCGTCCACGCGGGCCCAGTGCGGATTGGACGACTTCACACACAACCTTCGAATCTCTTCGCAGGCGTGCATGAAGGTTTCCTCACGATGTTTTCCTTCACCGTGAGAGCGTCGGATAACGTACATATATTTTTCGAAAATTCGATAATACATTGGTACGTGTCGGGATTTGAACCTCAGCCCTCCCGGTAGGAAGGCGATAGTCCGCACCACTGAGCCACCGACGCTCTCTATGATATGAGCTTTAAATTTACTCACCCTTTTTTACAAGCGTGTCAAGCGACTCTGATATTTTTTTGTTGATATTTCTTCGAGATTGTGCATCTATTTAGTTAGTTTATTGTTAATCTGAGATTGTTAGACAGAATAATCCTATTATTATCTAATAGAAATTATCTAGTATAAGTCGCACACATATCCGCATACCAAAGTAATAGCCGTTCCGTAAGTAAAGGGTTTTTTCGACCTTAACGGATTAATTCTTTAAGCCTCTAATTTATTTACAACACACCCGCATAAAAGGGCATCCTTTTTGCTAAAACAGGTCATTTATCGAATTCCAAAGAGTGAAGGAAGATTCAATAAAACAGAGCCAATTTGCTTATTTCACCCGGAATTCAGTCTCCAATGAGATTCACGACCGCGACGAGGAAATCTGCAGATTACATTATTGAATTTGGGAAATTTTTGTGTTTTAAAATCAATAGGACATTGGGGACCAATGTGATTTTTTAGGTGTATCAAATAAAGACGGCGGCTGATAAAAGAAATTCTTTAAATAAGAAGATGTAAAGGGGCTTTAAACTTCTTCCACTTAAACCTTAGGTACTCTCCTACGCCTTAGTTACAAGGCCTTACTCTTTGTGTTACCTGCCAAATAGTTGCATATACGGTTGGTAGCGGATATCGGTTTGAAAAATCATAATAATGGCCCTTATTATTAATGCTCTAACTTATCATCTTTACCTCATAGTGAAGATGTTAAGTTAGAGTATACAGTAATTTCACTGTCTGCCTCACACATCTGCAACCTGAGTGCAGTTATTCCAAAAGTATAACTTTCTAAAACTAGAAATAAAATAAGGCGGAAGAATGTACCTTATCAACGAATCTGTGCGATTATCTTAATGACTTTAATTCTTTTTTTACCTTCAACAGGAAACTTTTACAGTTTTACTAGATAACTACTTATATAAGTATAAAGTGAACTACTACTATCAAAATACAGTATTAACTTAGTTGCTAGTAAATAGACTTTTATTTCGACGGAATATTTTGTTTCTCATTTATTTGACTCGTTGCGTCATCACAATCTAAAATGGTTTACCCAAGGTTTACATAAACCAGAGTTCCATCATTTTTAATAAAAAACTTAATGTCATCATCATCAGCCCATGAAACGTCCCCACCGAGGGACACGAGCCTACCCATACGCGGGTGTATAAAACGTAATGTGTTTGAATGAAATAGCCCTGCGAGTATGTTATTGTAAAATTATGTTTTAGCTCAAGAAAGCCCTAGAGTAATCAAAGCTTTTAACTGGCTTACACACACATCGTTGACCTTATTACAAGCAGTTTATCCAAGAAAGATGTCCCTTGAGGAACCACGTCCTAGCTTAAAGCCATTACACGCGACAAGTGGTAATTCCAGTGCCTTCTCATTGTCATTTTTATAACGTGTCCAGAAGCACTAAAAAGGCATTTTTTCACCATAAAAAGGAAACTGTTCATATTTCATGCAAGATAACAGTACGTTCGTTTAATAAAAATGGCTTTTATGGTGCTGCGTACGTTTGCAATCATTAAGAAGGTTATATTAATGGTTTTTGCTACAAATATTTATAATTTAATGTCTGTTCTTGAGAATATTTTTTTTAAAATGTGAAAAAATCTAAAACTAAGTCTTTGCGGCTTCATTGTATGTTCTGACTCTTTCTATCAAGTGCGTCATGTAGATGTGTTGATATTGGGTCCGTATATAAGTAAAACTCAAAAACGCGAATTTTTGAGATGTGCCCCTATAGTATGAAAGGTGTAATATATACTTTTTTGTAAATACACACATATGCGTCGGTGGCTCATCTGTGTGGACTGTTCCCTTCCGATCTGGAAGGCGCAGGTTTAAACTCAACGTACAATGTGTTTTTGAATTATTTATGTACGTTATTCGACGCTTTGCGGGGAAGGAAAACATCGTGAGGAAACCTGTGCACGCCTGCGATGAGATTCAGAGGCTGTACGAGAAGTCGCCCAATCCGCACTGGACCCGTGGACGATTTAGGCCAATCTATATACAAGTATACCTATACGGGTACGTGTGGTGGGGACGTTTAATTAACTGATGATGATGACATATAGAAACACCTAGATCAATATAAATACATATCATGTACAAAAATGTTTGTACTGCCCGGGGATAGGGCCCAGAACCCTTGGTGTGATAGCCGACGTTTCAGCTATTACGGATGGGTCGTCAAATTGCAGAAGGAATTTTTTGTTTTTTCATGAATCCGATTAGGTCTGTATTATATAAATTTATTAACAAAAATTTTCTTGGAATAAGGTTATCCAGAACGCAAAGCTCAATATTCGCTTAATTTTAATGAAATGGCACTTTTAATATAAATCTTGTTTTCCTAATAAAAAACATGAACATTTAATGGACACGTTGATGTTACAGGTTTGGTGCTGGTGGACAGAAAGTTTCCTACTTGCCAACCAGAATAGCTACTACAAGGGCAGATGACTTCAAACAATTATAAGGTACTCAATAATATATTTTAATACACGACTCTTTTTTACTTCAGAGTCCATGTTCCATTACGTTCCATTAAAAACGCTTATGGCCACACAGCTAGATTAGGGTACAACTCACAGTACGGCCTTATAAAAATCGCTAAAACAAAGATGTTGTGTTTGTTAAAGGAGACCCAAACCAAGTTTCTCCGTCTTTACCTCATGTTCCTGCTATCTTTAAATTTGGTTGCTCTTTTCGATTTGCCTCTTTATCCAGAAGCTGTCGTTCGATTGCAGTGTTGATGGATAATTAATGGGGAATAGGTACTGCAGAAATATGTTAAACTTATATAATATAGTCATGTTGACCGGTCGGATAATGGGTTTCAGTTAAATGAAAAATGTGCGGTATTGTTTCAAAATTAGTACTTTTGATTTCCAGGTTTTCCAGAAAATTCCAGCGTCTTCAATGATCCTTAGCAATTACGACCCCTTCTACTCACCTCTGCTTTCACGACTGGACGGCATCTTCGCTAGGCTCGGTATGTATACATTTTTTTTTATCAATGTTATAAATGTACATGGCGGTCACGATACTCAGCTGATGGTAAGTGCTAACCATGACAGAGTGGCATTAAAGGAGGAGACCAAAAACTGAAAAAGTTATTATTTTGCCATCAATGCCGCACTGCGCCCGTCACCCGAGTCAACAGATATTAGGTCTCTTATAACTGTGGATTGTTGACTTTGTGATTGGTTGTGCGTGAAGTCGGCTAATCTGCACTGGGTCCGCGTGTACGACTAAGGCCTATACACCCGCCACGGGTAGGCTTGTGCCTCTCGGTGGGGACGTTTAATAAGCTGATGATAATGATATGACTCTATTGAGTTCAACAGTAACGTACATACACCCTATGAAGTGTTTACGACTGTCAGCCACCCAGTAATGAAATAATGTTTTGAACTCATAAAAATAATTTCTGTTCCAGGTCTGTCCCCTTCAGAGAACTCTGCCGACACAGGCACACAGATAGGAGGTCAGAGCTTGAGCGACGTGAAGCTTGAGGCATGCAGGGAACAGCTGATTTGTCTCATGTACGCCAGCCCCGCGAAATATGCTCCATATAGCAACCTAGTATCTGCGCAGTTGAGCAGGTAGAGTATCGTTGTTTTTGAATTCGTATTACATATATTAATGGTTTAAGATATTTATATATTCATACTCATACTAACACACACACACACAACACACATGCAACACTCACAACCGTACCTACTCACCACATTCATCACGTTAAGACGGAGTTTACTCTGATTGCCAAATATTGTTGTACAAAATTAGATCTCTAATAGTTTGGGGCCTGGTGTTCTGTTTCACAGGCCCCTAGCCTAGTTCAGACACCAGACTTTTACAATCAAACTAAATTCTACGTATTGGGCGTTTTGTTTGTAAGATTATGGAGGGAATAAAGACCATTTATTATTATTGTCTGAACAAATACAAGTCACTTCAAAAAGAAATACGGAGGATGTCCATTTTATAACCCTCAATGTAATTAGGTTAATAGAGATGATAAGTACTATTGGCCGTATGCAGTTTACATTGTGGCAAATGAATTCTGGAATGACCGTGCACTAACAAGTGAATAGAACGCTCCTCGACTTAATGGACTATGAAAAATGCGACGTACCGGGATGTCTGGCATAAAATGAGGATATCTGGTGCAAAATAGGGATATCTATGTCCAGATATGGAATTTGGATCGAAGGAATCGTGGCTTAGGTAGTCTCTCGTGCGAACCCTTTATTTTAATCGATTTGATGAATGTATTCCCTGTTGCTACTCGTAATGACCGAAAATCAACCTTGCCTACATTCCGTTAATCATTGATTACTAAATACATTTTTCAATGATATTTTGGTGTCAAGAACTGAAATCGTTAAATGCAAAAATTGAATTAATAATATTTTTGTAATGCGTTACATAATTAACAAGAGTATAGCACGTTTGTCTTGTTAAATATAATGCTAACAGTATACTGTTATAACTTAATAATAGTCACAACGTTACACATAACGAGTAGTTAATATAATTAGTTGTATTACTTGCTATGAAGATACAAAAAAAAAATCTTAAAGCCATCTGAGCTCACTACTTGCCTGATGAAACTGTGACGGTAAAACTCAAAAAGTCGATTCGAATAATTGAAGTATATTTTGTTATTTCCCGTTTAGTTCCCACTAGTTTTTTATTAAAATTATTTGATAAGTCTGAGTTGGTAAGTCATGGAATAATGTAAGTATTCCATGACTTACCAACTCAGAAAGAACTTGATATAACGTGAAATAAAGGAACATTTTATGAATATTACAAACTCTCCTTGTTTAATTTGTCAAGTAAATGTTTATGTCTCGTTTAAGTAGGATAAAGTTAATATTTGATTAATTACGTTAAAGGTTTCTGACCTGTCATTGAAAAAATATTTCGAACCATTTTTTCAACGACCTTTTTCTTGGCGTATTCTCTGAAACGTTATATTATTTTAGTCTCGTTTTTTCTTGATACCAGATTTTTAAGGAGTATTGTTAATGGCTTTTTGATTGTGCTATTGTATACTTATTTACGGATCACTTCCCTGGTTGCTTTTTTTCGTTCCGTTTAATAAAGCGAAGTTTTTATGGTAATACAGGCTAAGTATATACATTTGTAATACCAGAAGGTAAAGGGTTAGAGGTATTAGTAATGGACGGAACTATATTAACTATAAATGAATTTTGCCTGATCATTAATGAAAAAAAATATTTTTGTAAATACACAAGTACATAAAACTACGATCAGGGTTTTAGGTTTATATGTCTTCTATAGTACTAAAGAATCTTTCTCTTCATTATCATCAGATCATTTCAGTCGACTGCAAGTCTTTCCTATAGCACGACATTTAGCTTCATTCTCGGCTTTTTTGTTCCAACTACCAACAGCCTACGAATATCATCACTCCATCTACCCGGAGATCATCTTGCTCCACGTTTTCTAAGACAAATTCGTCTCCACGTCAACCTACCTATGCAAAATAACTTATCACCTACCAACATTCTTACTTACAGAGAGCTGAACGAACTGCGGCGTCCAGTCTCCGATAATCCGGAGATCCTCAGGTTCTTCCGATACATGAGAGCGGCAAGACGTGGCCAAGAAGGTGCTGACTGCATGCGAGCGCACTCCGCCTGTACTGCCAACACAGCACCCGCGCATACAATGATCGCGGCGTACCATGACATCAACAAACTGGTCACGGCGAGGAAGTTGAAGAACTGATGGTATTTTTTTCACTGACATTCACACAGCACCTTGTAGTTCCAATCATCATCAGCTCATTAAACGTCCCCACCGAGGGGCACGAGCCTACCCGTATAGGGTGATTAGGCCTTAGTCGTCCACGCGGGCCCAGTGCGGATTGGACGACTTCACACACAACCTTCGAATCTCTTCGCAGGCGTGCATGAAGGTTTCCTCACGATGTTTTCCTTCACCGTAAGAGCGTCGGATAGTGTAGTTCCAAACTAAGCATTTAATTCAGAGCCGACGTCTGAACCAATTAATCATATGGGTCGTCCATTAATGTTCTTTCTTTAAATGAAAAGCCTAGCTTCTTCCTACTGTTTAAGGCTGAGAGCCATCTGCGCTCGCCAATCAGCCAGTAGCTGTAAAGACCATCTGCACCCAAAAGCAGTAGTCAGTTCGTAAAAAAGCGATACCAGATCTAATTCCGTGAAATAGAAGTGTTTTGCTCTTCTGTGTTTTGCGCTTGATTCAATATAACTAATAACATTTTATATATTTTCTGATTTCAGATGGGCTGCTAAACTTTAAAGAAATCTATTCGGAACTATAAGTATAAATTATAAAAAACTAAAACCTCGACCAGAACATGTGCAATTCCAATACTGTCATCAAATTTGCGACTCAGTAAATAAAAATATAAGACTACATGTTGTGCTCAAAAATATAAACAACAATGTTTAAATCTTTTCAGATTTGGAGTAAATTATGCCTAATTATGGCGATGGTGGATATTGCATTGGACTAAACTTTAACCCCTAAAGATATAAATTCAAGAAACACTATTGGTTTCTGGAGTCCTGGCGATTTAATTGTTAAAATACAAACAAAAGCCTTATATATACATAAAGTTTGTGATGATAGGCAGACTGAACTATATTTTTTTGAGAATCTGTCAAAATTAAATATGTATTTAATCCAGGTATTTAAAACTTGATTGTATGCAAAAGGGTTATCATGATGATGATGATGATAAATGCAAACGGGCTTAGAAAATATCCTTTACTTATTTCAAAACTATCATTTGACCGAAGTCAGTGTCTCTTTCTTCCTCTAGTAAAGACATTGAAGGGCAATCTCACGCTAAGAACAACGTTATAAAAAATCTTAAATAACTGAATAAAATACTTGAAGTAAAATTATTGTCCTAATTTTACACAAAATATTTTTGTTACCATATCCATTACAATTATTATTTTAGTTAAAAAGAAAAGATTTACAAAAATTACGAAAAGGTATCTTAGAAAATATAACATGAACTACATATTGAACAAGGACATATTTAACCCTTATCCGCCGTTGACGGGTATATCCACAGACATCAGAATATACAATTAGACTGGACAAGCCGCCAAGTTTATAGGCAGTCCCAGTGTCGCAATTTCTTTTCGGTTCTTACCTGTGAAAAGTTATTATATTTCTTGGTAAATTTACTGATTCATTGCGATGATGGCATGTTACAATTGCACAGGATGGCAAATACATTTTATTGTTACTATCTCGCGTTGCCTTGTCTTTGAAAATATTATTTGAATATAATTTTAACGCCATACTATATAAAATGTATACATTATGGGTTTTTGCTTTATTGTTTGGATTCAGGGTATTCTTAACATTTTATCCAAGTGGTATGACTTTGAAGTTATCTCTCGCATTTGTTTTATCCTTAAATAATTCTTATATTTTTGTACTTGTAATTGATTAAGCTAATTTATTTATTTCCTTATTTAAATTATTTAACAGAGTGAATGTAATTTATTGTATGTTTGTATATAAGTGCGTGTTTGTTTATAAATTAACCTTTTTTTCTTAATAAGCACTCTCTATTTAATCAACATTATTCTTCTTATTTATTCATCATTTAGATTTTGATGAAAAATCAAAATATTACCACGGACTGCACCCAAATATTTGTAATGTTTTGTTTTTTTTATGTTCCCCATTTTAAAAGGAACTATCATTTATTTATAAAATTTAGCATGTAGCTCTTTTTGTATGTGTGTCAAATTTATAATTGTAATTAATATTGTAGTCATATAGAGTTTGTAAGTAGTGTGAACAATAAAATATTTATTGACAATGTTCATGGTTTTATTTCTTTAACACTCGCGACTGTTTCGAAGGACATTATAATATTTAAGTACTTAGAACTCGTTGCATCATTACGAAAGATAATCTCGTATTCCAGTATTGAAGAACATGTTTCAATGTGTGTTAAAAAGAAGGTCGATCTATCGACTAACCATCATTGTATTCTATATAGTCATATTTTAAAGCACGCAATATACTATGGCCGACTTGCCTTTCGACGGAAAGAGAGACTTCACATAATATTTTTTATAACTAACCATTACAATAGTTAATCACAAACTTTCAATATAAAATATCCACTAATATTCATAGAGCGCCATTCCCATATTAAGCGAGGAGCTTGTAGTTAGGGTACTAAACAACTGATAAACATACTTCTACTTTTTTTGTAAATACATACGTATATAGAGATTTGCAGACCATTACTAACAGACTGTTCATGCACACAAATGTTTGTAATGCCCGGGTATCGAAGCCGGAATCCCTGGTGTAGTAGCCGACGTCTCTACCATTAGACGACATGGGTCGTCAAATTCGCAACCGAATTCGTAAGCTGCTACGCAATACGCATGCGCCTGTAGACCAGCAACCTTCTATATATATGATCCAAAATAATACTAAATCTTCCAAGCAAAAGCAATATCTAAGCCCCGCTAAATATAAGAGGCCCACGTAATAAATACTATACAACGCACATATATATTGTGCGCGATCTATTGCCACGTGACGGTACTGTGCCGTTTAAATATTCCAAACACGTGGCCCGAAGTCCTTCCTGCCAAAGACGACAGATGATGTGGTGAAATAGGAAGGGAACTAAAAAAATTAAGTTATCTTTCATGGGATGTAACGTTGATCCCTCATTATTGCTGAAAAGTTGACTGATGAAGTATTTTTTCTTTTTTTATGTTAGTGAGGGACGCTCACCTGATCATAGGTGATAAACTCAAACTTTAAAATGCTTTATTTAAATAAATTATTGAATGACACTTTTGAATCGTCATGATGTTACTTTTAATGAATCTGTCACCGGTTCGGAGGGTGTTATCTACCGAGAAGACTCCGACAAGAAACTCGAGTAGTTACTCTTTTTAAAAAATGGTTACTACCTGGTTCTTATTTTAAGTCAAATTTATATGTATAATACTATTAGTTTTAACCATAGGTTTTTTACATAGCTGTCATTTGTCTTATATAATTCTATATTATCATCTTAGTTACATTATTTTTACATGGAACATGGATACGCTAGCGTTCGTCGACCGAGATAACAAATGTCTCTTATACCCGGAATTTTTACTAGCTCATCATCATCGTCAACTCATTAAACGTTCCCACCGAGGGGCACGAGCCTCCCCGTACGCGGGTGTGCCTTGTCTTGCCTTAGTCGTCCGCGCAGGTCCAGTGGTTTTTGGACGACTTCACGCACAACCTTTGAATCTCTTCGCAGGTGTGCGCAGGTTTCCTCACGATGTTTTCCTTCACCGTAATAACGTACATACAATTCGAAATCACATGGGTACCAGGCGGGATTTGAACCTGCGCCCTCCTGATCGGAAGGCAATATTATCTAGTAAATCCAGTACCATTTGGCACATAGGTAGTTTCATTGAAATTTGTATTGCTTTTCCGTGATAGTTTTTGAATAGACTAAGGCAGTCGACTTATTTTACGATGAGCTTTATTTATTTATTTAGCCTCACCAACAATACATGCATACATATATTATAATATTACAGTGATACATTTAAAAAATCTGATACAAGTAGATGCGTAAATATGTCCAAGTCCTGTATTTTGCTACAGAGAAAGTTGTAATCGTTCTGGATTCTACTCAAAGGAGACTGTAGACCAAGATTGGTTCTGAAAGCTAGTGCTGAAAATATTTTCTTAGTTTAGCTTGGTGACTTGTAAACCATAGTAAAAATATGATTTACAGAGAATGGATGTCAACGATCAAAAGCCATGAGTCACACTACGTTTGTTGCATCCGGCTTAACTCAACCCCCACTTTCTGAGTAGAAAGTTGCCACCGGTGGGTCTACACCAGATACACCATAATTCCAAAGCAATAAGGTTGATATTCTGACATCTGTTACGGATGCATCTTAGCCGACCGTTATGCAATATTTTGTGTGTTTTACGGTCAGTGTTGTGAAAATTATACAAGACACGTCATTTAGATCAGGGGTCGACAACCTTGCAGCGGACTTTTAGTAGGTCACTGTCATTTTTTATTGATTGATTGAGAGGTTGATGATGATGATGATGATGATGGGTACATGGGTAATAAAGATAGGTTAATACAAAGGAGTAGGCAAAATACACAAACTACTATTTTTTACAATCCTAAATCGCACAATTTTTCTGTTCTAAATTTGCTCATCAACATCATCATCATCATCATGATGTATTGTTGCATTCCCGAAATGACAGCTGCTGTGTATGTCATTTTGACAAATAATTTTCTGATATTATTGGTATATTAGTGTTAATTTGCCTACGAACATTTAATTCTTGGTATTTTTTCTCTTCGGCTTTTGCACCATTTTAAACCATTATCTTTTCAATTTTTTCTCGGCTATGGTATCAGATGCAAGCCAAAATGTCTGAACTTTTTATAAAAACTGGCCGACTTTAGACACACTTTTGTTTTGGGACTTATTTTTAATACGTTATGGGCATGACGGTATATGTGACGTCTGATACTGTTTTGTATAATATAAATAAAGGATTCGACATGATTATCGTAACGATAGTTTGAGGTATTGAGATGTATTAAATTGTACAAAATTTGATATTTTATATCAAATTTTTAAGTCACCAGTACCAGTTATCAAAGCAAAATCCTAAATATACCTTTCCATTTACGTTTCACATTCCCGCTTCGAAGTATCCTCGTTTAACTGTTACGTTTGCGGTGTTCTAGACTACGTAATACAATACTTGACTGAACAAATGAACACTTGCAAGTCTTCTCACTTGACAAGAGTTAGAGTTTGTTTTGCAAAAGGTAAAGTTAATTAATTTATAACCGCCAGTAACAAATATAATAGAAAAACTAATATACTTGTTTGTGCATGTATAACTGCGGCAACAAAGCAGACAATACAGATATAACAAAATTTTAATATATTGCTTCTTAAGAGCGTAGTGGTGTAGACTGCTGCCTTCCAATCTGGAGGGTGCATGTTTAAATCTTGCCACGTACCAAAATTGTTTCGAAATTATATGTAAGTTTATCCGCCGCTCTTACGGTGAAGGAAACCATCGTGTGGAAACCTGCGCACGCCTACGAAGCAATTCAACAGTCATGTCTGTATTTGAAATAAATGTTTTTGACTTTGACATCAGTATACACAGCGTTTGACATCCGCCTAATGGTATCAAATTTGGTAACGGGTTTTTACATTAATTAAATGGAATAAAAATTTCTTCACACTTCAAGGCTGAAGGGAATTCCTACTACGCTCAAAGAACTGAATTGTGCAAGCAACACCAGGATCTAAAGTTATGTGCAATTGATAACATAGTATGGAGGCGGCTTGTTTATAATTTAAATGACTAATCAATGTAGGCTGCAGGCGGCCTTCACAGTTTCACTGGACAATTGGTGAGCGCAGATGGCTCTCAGCCCAAAAAAATGCAAGGGTGTCCCAGAGTGGGACGCGAACCTCCCTCGGCTCGGGGCGTTCCAGAGGGGTATTATATTGTATCCTAGTTAATGTATGTTTTTGGAGCAAAGCGACCGGGTACGGCCCAGAGCGAAGGCAGCTCAGTAGCGTACTGTCTTAATAAGGGATACAAAGTTGAGACTGCTACGGTGTTCTTTTCCCAAGGGATGGATTTCGCGAACTTATTAAGCGGAGGGAATCGATTAGAAATTGCATAATATTCCTATGAAATATGTATAAATAGGTAGTTTTTGCTTAACTATTTCTTGTCTAGTTAATTTCACATACTTTAGGTATATAATTACGTCCACATTTTTTAATATCGAGCTGAGTGTGTTATAAAGTGAGACTGGTATTATATTACTATATACGTATAAGGTTCAAGTCAAATTCAAAGAAGTTAGTTGTTATTAAACAATACATTCGATAAAACTAAACATATTTAAGCTTCGTTTTAATTTAATAAAAAATATATTTTTCAAGAAGTAATGTGAAGAAATGAACTACAAATACATTAGTAAGATGTTGGTTAAGGAAGCTGAATATTAATTCTATTCTTTTATTAGGTAAGTACAATTAGCACTTTTTTAGTGTTGTGTAATCTAGTGTTCTATCAAACTAAATTACTTCTAATAAACGTTTCAAATCATAAATAAACTTTAATGCAATATAAAAGATTATTTAAATTACGATTAAAATCAAATAAGTTACAAAGAAGCAAACTCCATACTTTATAACTTCAACAACATCGGCTGGGATATCCCAAGTGGCGTTAAAATCATTCAAACTTAACCGAAACTTGTGTTCAACATGGCTTCTATGCATCTAAAACTTACCTTAACACCAGAGCTTATAACTCATTTTTACTTAATACCACTTCTTGACTAAGCCGCTTATAATCTGCACGCACATTGTAAATACATACGAAAATGATTCTTATTGAAAAATGATTTAAGACTGATTTTTATTATATACTTTCTTGGTATCTGCAAGGCAGATTTGCCAAATTGAAATCAAGGCATTTTGTGTTTTATGCACAGATACTGACAGTTACAAATGCATCATAACATTTTAGCCAAGGTACAGTTTGTACAATACGGATCCAAGAAGTTTATGCAATTCTTATGTTGTTATTATATAAGCTTCTTTTCTGGCTTTGCGTCCATTCTAGTTTGAAGTGTTCAGTGCATTGAACGTGGAAAGTGGAACGTTATTTGTTTTGATTATTTAATTAGGTAAGTAGGTAACTAAGCCTTAAAAGCATACAAAAAATTTGAGACAAGTCGTATCATCGATGTAGTAGTGAAAGTATAAATATTTATGTATTATTAAGTTTTTCTATTTTCACTAAAGTACAATTGTAACTTTAAATTGTTTTTTAATGAAATGGTACCGATAGAATTAAGATAAATAAAGAAATAAGAAGAATTTATGTTGACCTCTTACAACAAATGTCTTTAAGAGTTAACAATATATCCTACCGTGGTCATAGGTCTATCAAATGCCTATTTACTTTCACTACAAAAGGAACCATGAAATAAAATGTTAGCAGTCTGTATCTAGCTAATAATATAATACTGCCATCTGTTCGTCTGTTAGCAATCTAGTTAACTTATTATCATTTGTTTATTAAGTACGTTACATAATAAAAATAGTATTTTTGGTCAGCTTCATAATTATCAAAACTTTCACTATTTATTTATTTAAAAATTTGAATCTGAATGATTAGATTTAATAGTAAAGTCTCATCACTTAATTTAAAATTATTAATGTTTTAAAAATTTACTTATGTCAAAATATTTTATAATTAATTGGTGAGTACATTTTTAAATATTTGTTCCACAAATTATCATACAATTTATAAGAAAATATTTCAATACATACAAAACGCAGTTATGATAAATGTTACATACTAAAAACATAATATTTAAGTAATAAATCTAAAGGAATTTCCGTAAATAAACCAATAAAAGGCATTTAAAGTACAGAAAACATTTCAAATTAACAATCCCCAACTGTCGTTCAATGGGGCACTATTAAAAAAGTCGGTTAGAACAAACGGCGTGTCGTACGTGTTCCGACTGAGAACATAGGGGAGAAAGTGGACATTGTCCTTACTGGGTGTCGCGAAATCGTTTTTGGGTCGAGGACCCTCGCCCGTGATTCACTTACTGACAATGGATGTGACATAACGTCGAACAGTTTAGCGCCAAATCACGTGTCCCAAATACTGAGAAGAAAATCTATAGAATAACAATATTCTACTTTGATAAATATTGGTAAAATAAAAAAACAGATATTTTACAATCTTGAGTAATTACCACTTCAAATTAACAATTTTTTAATGATTTACATGAAACAATATACTTTAAAGAAAACCGAAACTTGTGTTTGACATAAAGAAAACACAAAGAAATTTGGAGACGTGAGAATTACTTAGTAATGAAGACAACAGCCCAAAACCGTGTCCAATGTCTATTGTTTTATCTATGTCAACTTTCATAATTATAGAAAAAATAACAACCTATTTTCACTTTAGTTCTTAATATAATAGGGCGTTTCAGAATAGAAATATAAAAAGTTGTTTTTCCGTCCCTATATCCCTATGTACGTTTAAATCTTTTAAACTACGCAACGGATTTAATGAAAGAGTTTTAGTGGATATTCTCCACTGTAGAAATACTGTTATTTTTGAGGTTTTCATGTAATGTCGTTCATACTAGTAATTAATGTTTTTTCCTATTATATTGCAAATGCAACTTTGTTTAAAAAAACTCATTTATTAAAATTATTATTTTTTAAACAACGTTCATAGTTTTCATTAGTATATTTAGTACAAGTATTGCACTCGTGTGAACCTTGGGCGGATCGCTAGTTGTTGATCATGATCACAGATCCCAGGTGTTGTTAATAAAGTAAACATCATTTATCTTGAGTTTGAGTTTATTAACCTAGCATTATCAGTCCTTTAAATCTATCCAAGCGGCAGGTATCTAGGAACAATAAATATTGTGTCGTATCAAAGATATATTCGTAATAAATTATGATTACACAATAACTAAGTCAGTAAGTAATTTTTAAGGGAAAATTTTATTCAATAAATTAAATTTAGGTTTTTTGATTGAGTTTGACTGTGATTCAAAATGAACTGATACTATATTAATTATACATATTTTTGATATGGCATTTTTCCAATACTTCTGATGCCAGAACACTAAACCTACAAAGTAAAGTCACAATTACAAGAAATGGCTTCAGCTAATAATTTATATATTTTAATAGAAGTTTCCTAGTTATATAGCATTCGGAATAGCTGAAACATTAATAGTTTAAAAGGTCAATAAAATATAAATAAATATCCACTGACATTCACATAGCGCTATCTAGCCCCAAGTTAAGCGTGAATCCTATATTATGGATACTAAAGAACGGATAAAAATACTTACATATATTTTTTTGTAAATACATACATTCAGAAAATCCATCCATCCATCCATAAAACACGCAGAACATTACAAACAGACATGTTTATGCACACAAATGTTTGTACTGCCCGGGGATCGAACCCGGAATCCTTTGTGTAGCAGCCGACGTCTCGACCATTACACCACATTGGTCGTCAAAGGTAGACGTCAGCAAAGAGACGATTTTGTCAATTTAACCTGTCCGATAATCGGGTTTTGGAATTGTATCATCGATTTTATAATCGAAGCCTTTACCTAATGGCTCATTTTTTATAATATTCAAATACATAATAATACCTTATCCATAATTCACTTTCGGACTAGATCCCTGTCCTCGCTAACCTAAGTTTCAGTAAACATATCACGTTTTAAGAGAAGAAACATAAATACAATAACATTTTTATAAAGATAAACTGCTTTTTTTATCAAATTTGCACTCCCTTATGTTTTGGCATAACTAAGTTTGCAAAAACAAAAAGAAAGTTATTTATTGAATGAAGTTTATTACACTTTTTCTGTAGGTACCATCTTAGCAGTAATTTGCCAAGTTTATCGTTCGACACAGCTTTTTCTGCCCTTCTTTTTTATAACTTGCTAAATCAGTATATATAAATAATTAAATACCTTACAATTATATTAATTATCTGAGAAAAGAACTTACCAATTTATACGCAGGATCCAGAGTACATTATGTTTTTTATCATGTACTTAGTTATGATGTAGTTTTGAGTACTTAAAAGTTCTACTTACTAAGACCTAATTAATTTACGTCTCTTTAACATAAATGTCGCAGTCGACTGCTCGGACTAACTTATGTATAATTTAAACTTTATTTAGCTTTGACACAATGCATCTATTGTTTACGCGCGGTTTGCGGTAATGGCAGCATGAATATGTATATTTTGATTCAAACAAGTTTTTTAATCATTCGATATTTACTGAGTAATAAAAGCAAGATGATTGTACAGATGTTTGAGATGTCTTTTTGCGCTCTATTTGCCCAAATAAGTATCCGTAAGTCAAGTATGGTCTGAGATCGTACTGACCATACGTCTACACACTTACAGTCACGTTTATTCTAACCTAATTTACTAACAGACCGTTATCCGCCAGTCGGCGCGTGCGCTCCATGCGTTCCAACCGCCATGTTTGTGAAAATCGAGCGCGCTTTTAAAACTTTACGTTTTGTTTATCGAGTGAGTTTGTGACAGCTTTTTGTTAGTGGCTAGTTTGTTTTTGGTTGCGTTTCGATGATACCTAAAGTTTTTATTCAATTACAGAGTGAGTAATAGTTTAAATGTTTTTTGTTTTTCATTTAATTTACTGTTATCGAGGTCATGTAACAACCAATTATGTTATGAGATTTTAAAATAGTTATTAAAATAATGTTTTCTCAAAACCATTTAAGGAAATCTTAAAAATATTATTTAATTTATCGTTTATTTCTTCGCGAAAAAAATGACCTAGTAACCACTATAAACTTGAAAGAAAACGTTAACGTTTAGGTAATCAAATATTAATTAAGAATAGCAATTACTTTAACTAATTGGATTACTAATTTTAAGAAAAAAGTATTCGTTTTTTGTTAGCGGGGAAAGTAAAACACGTAACTGAAGTTGACAACGAGAATACAATTAACGATTTAGGCATAATTTGTTATTTACAAAACAACGCTACTTAGTTATCTTCCTTAATTGTTCAGCACCGGTTATCGGATTTCACGTCAATCTCTGAGTAGGATACAAAAATTTAATGATCATGAAAATGTCACCAAATCGTCTACCATTTTGTTCCTGTTGATGCACACCTTTTGTTCCTTAGACGTGGAAACAAATACTACTATTACTAGGTGGTAGACTCGATACTGAAGCGTCTAGATAGGTACCACCACAGTGCCAGATATCGTCCTGTGAAACAGGAGTGATATGTACTTTTGTGTTTCAGGATGAGGCCACTGTAGCTAGTAAAATTACTGGGTATAGGACACCTAACATATATTGTCTGGGGTGACAAGCGCAGTGCATTGATGGAGAATAATGACTGTTTATCAGTTGTTGGTCTCCTTTAATGCCGCTCTGTCATGGTCATGCGTTTCACTTACCATCAGGTGAGCGTCCTGAGCGTCCTGTTCAGTACGTAGCATAAAAAAATCTCATACGTTCCACTTTTTATGATCTTGACACACATCTTTCGCTTCCTCCTTATCCATATGTAAGCTTCCATTTTGATTTCACATTCCACAAGCATTTTCCACATCGGAGTTTCTCTACTTGCTCTCTATGACTTCTAGAAAATACTTGAAACAGATTATATCTAACTATATATGACAGTCATGTTGCTCTAGTCGAATACAGTGGAATATTTTCACAATTCGTTATGGATAACTTTTTGTCGCCACGCCAATAAAGCTACTTAATATGCAGTCTTATTACGGAGAATGAAGGTTAAAAACACAATGGTAAACGTACATTCATAGCACTTTTACCGGTACAATGTACTTAGCGGGTACAACGTATACCAAAGAAAGTGCACAAAAAATGACTTTGCCACCGTACAATGAATGCGATGATTATATGAATTGTAAATCAAAATTCCTGTTATAGTCATCATCAGCTCATTAACGCCCCCACCGAGGGGCACGAGCCTACCCGTATAGGGTGATTAGGCCTTAGTCGTCACGCGGGCCAGTGCGGATTGACGACTTCACACACAACCTTCGAATCTCTTCGCAGGCGTGCATGAAGGTTTCCTCACGATGTTTTCCTTCACCGTAAGAGCGTCGGATAACGTACATATATTTTCGAAAATTCGAAAATACTGGTACGTGTCGGGATTTGAACCTCAGCCCTCCCGGTAGGAAGGCGACAGTCCACACCACTGAGCCACCGACGCTCTATAGTATCCTGTTATAGTATTGTGATTGATATATATACATAGTAATCAAGGCTGTGCCTTCAAAATTGAAGTTATGGTGACGTGGTAGAGTGCTTGCTACTTGAACCATACATATCATCAATTGCACAAGTCATGATTGTCATCTTTTTTCGTAGGTTTGCCTAATAAGTGATATTATGTTGTTCACAATATACCACAATGGTTCGAGTACGATTTCACTTAAAAAATTTAAACTTAAAACGGCGTTGAAGCTTCTGTGAAATCTTGAAACCATTGAGGTATATTTAAATCAATGCTTGAAACATACAAATGCACTCTTGTCAAAACTTGTCTGCTTTAACGGCCATTGGTGTTATGTCATATTTTAAAAATCCATAATTAAATTGCGTTGTTGTACAATTAACACCAAATGTAATCACATAAGATTCGACAAACCTAAAATTAGGGAGAACGATGTTGTGTTTCATGATTTTAATGTAGAGCCAGCTTCATTATTGTTACATCTTATACCATATTTAACTATATCCTCAATTAGTACAGTCAACTTCAGAAGCACTACTTAAAACTTCTACATAATAATAAGAACAAAAAAAATCATCCGCATTAAAAATGTTTAAAAAAAAGCTTTGACGTCTACAACAATAGTTAAATTTCTACAAGTCAAGTTAGTCGCTCATAATTGGCTAGATGGCGTTGTATTTATCAGGTTTTAAAATATAGGTTTGAATATATTTTCCTTACAATTAAATTTATGAGAAAACTTCGCTCGTGTAGTTAGATGTTTTCTGAATCGACTTTGTAAATATTGTAATAACCCTCAAGAAACGGTTAGGGCCGTTCAACAAGGCCCTTAGAAAAGTAAATTGAAGGTAGCAACCATTTATATTATTATTTAATATATTTCCAACATCACTTAAAGGCAACTTAAGACAAGTAAGCTTTGAAAATGGCTCCCCTTTCTAATTTCTAAGCTTGCTCAGTCCACAGGCGATTAGTTCGTCTGAAAACCAAAAACCGTTTTTTATCATCGTGCAAATGAAAAAAGAGCCGCATAATCAGTATGGCTTAAACTAGACGTTGGGTTCAAGTTCCATCTAAATTTGCTTCGTAATCATAGTTCATAAAGAAGTTGACATAAAGTTTCAACTCCTTCACAGTAACCATAGTCTTGTTCCAGTTTTAATACATCCAAACGAAGAGTTTAAAAGGTTATTGTGTATTAAAACCAATGTTGCCAGATGTGATAAAGAGCATATGGGGTGTTCTATCTGTCTCCGTGGTATAAAAGGTACAGCGTTTGGCTGCGTGACCCAGAGATCGTGGGTTCGAATCCAGCGGGGAATCACTTCATGCGATTTTTCTTAGTTTGGTTAGATCATTGCAGACTGGATCACATGGGGGGTAACCACAATCTCTTAAAACAGTATAGTTATAATAATACGTCAGAATTTTTGTACCAGAAAAGTAAGTCATATTATTGTAACACTGTTTTAAGAGATGGCGGTAACCCCCTGATTGCCGGAAAGGAAAATGGTTGTCGTTATCACCCACCAATCCGCATTGGACTGCGTGGTGGTAACGGCCCAATCTCCCCATAGTTACATTCTTCACGATAGCCTGTCCCCTGCAGTAGGCCGTTATAGGCTGATGATGCCTTCACTAGAATTATAGCTAAATTTACAAACATTATCCAGATCAGTCCTCACGTCATCGATTAGACCGCCAATAATCCAAACACAGTAGAAAATATATTTATTTTATTTATTGGAAGATTTACAGTTTTACAGGACACTATGAAAGTTTGGAGCGTCGGTGGCTCAATGGTGTGGACTGTCGCCTTCCTACCAGGAGGGCTTAGGTTCAAATCCCGACACGTACCAATGTTTTTCGAAAATATATGTACGTTATCCGACGCTCTTACGTTGAAGGAAAACATCGTGAGGAAACCTTCATGCACGCCTGCGAAGAGATTCGAAGGTTGTGTGTGAAGTCGTCCAATCCGCACTGGGCCCGCGTGGACGACTAAGGCCTAATCACCCTATACGGGTAGGCTCGTGCCCCTCGGTGGGGACGTTTAATGAGCTGATGATGATGATGATATGAAAGTTTAACAATATGATAAGAGTACAATACTAATTACATACATCGTGTACGAGTATAATGCTTAGACATAGCGATAGACAAAAGGCGATCTATATTATTCGATTTTCTTGATGTTAACATTACAGCTGACCAGCAAAGATGCTTCACCAAGCCCGCTGGCTGATGCTGCTGATAGCGGCAGCTCTTGCGCTGCAGTCGCGAGGAGAGGGAGGCATCCGCCTTCCTGATCAGCCTCCGAAAGAAGAGACTCAAGGCAGATCTATCAACTTTGGCGGAGATGAAAGGAGCAGATCGGTAAGACTACAGTACTGGTCATGTTACGGTCCTGCTACAGCATGACCCCAATTCAGCTTATATAAAAAGCGCTGATAGAATCGTTATTGTGTCTCAATTGTTGTTAAGAAGATAAGTTTATTAAAGGATATGTAATTTTCCCGGTGCTTGGTACGAGATTATTTAGCACGTAACCGAAAAAAATATGTGGCTTGGATTTATTATTTCTAATTTTATTTTACAATTCATTTACTAAACCATTAACATTAAAGTTGTACCGGAATGACAAATCCACAGTTGTATTGTTGTTGTAAGTGTCGTATGGTGTCGTGATATTAGATAAATTAGGTTTTCTTTTATGTATAAAATGCAAAGTAGTGAAACGGACAAAAAACGGGGAAATAGATTGACGAATAACGAAAAATTAAATTAATCTCTTCGCTTCAGCAGAATTGAGATTTGCACAGATGAAAGCCTAAAATTGTTTGGCCTACTTATTTGAAATGGGTAGAGAAGTCAATCACCGGCTACGATCATTCACGATTTTATCGCTAGGTCTCTTATAGGAATATATTTAATGCCAGCCTATTGGCCTGTAATTATTATTCGTTTGATATCCATTCATACATTACTAATTTCATCTGTGGTTCGTACGATTTACATTATAACATTATTGTATGTAATCATGTTCTGCCGTTAAGATATTTTCAACTTCTCTAAATTCAATGAGAATTAAAGAATATAATATCAAAAGGTCTCGACCCTTGGAATAACATTACTAGGGTTCGGGGGATGATCAAACAAATTTAAGTACCTGATCCTAAGAACTTGACAATGTATTTCACGACAATCCCAATAATTACTATTGCGAAGGCGCCTACTACATCAGTATAAACATTCGTGTGAAATATGTGTTTCTCTCTTCAACCTTTTGCAGTCCACTGCTGGACATAGGTCTCCCCCATTTTGCGCCAGACATCCCGGTCCTCCGCCTTTCTCATCCAGCTTCCACCAGCGACCTTTCGCAAGTAGTCGGTCCATCGGGCCGGAGGGCGTCGCTACGCTTGCCAAGACGCAGTCTCCACTCCAGAACTCGTCTGCTCCAACGGCCATCGGTTCTGCGACATACGTGACCAGCCCACTGCCACTTTAACTTGCTGATCGGGCGGGCTATGTCGGTAACTTTAGTTCTCTTACGAATTAAATCATTTCTAATCTTATCCCTAAGAGAGACTCCAAGCATAGCTCGCTCCATTGCGCGTTGAGTGACTTTGAATATGTGTTTGTATTGTTCTAAATGTTTCTAATTATAATATGTTTTGATTTCCAAAAAGTACC
Organism: Leucinodes orbonalis; assembly: GCA_019425675.1. Lineage (NCBI taxonomy): Eukaryota > Metazoa > Arthropoda > Insecta > Lepidoptera > Crambidae > Leucinodes > Leucinodes orbonalis. The sequence goes on from PQWD01001289.1 coordinate 26,601, forward strand.
CATACTCGTACATTCCAGGCTACTGCCTAGTTTGGGACCAGATGACGCTTTAAAATCAGCAGTTTCTTTTAGAAAACATTTTGCTGAGCTAATATGCCTGTTTGTCTAGCTGTTACATACTCACAGTATATTTCTTTTTGATTTATTTTATTTGCATCTTTTTTATGTATGTTTATATTGTACTTTCTCTTGTTGTGTATACTAGGGATGTTGCGGATGCAGATTTTTTCACATCCGCGGATGCGAATGCGGATGCGGAGTTTTGAAGGCTGACATCCACGGATGCGAATGTTTAAGATATTATTTAAATAAAATCTATTAATGAAAAATTAAAATAATGATAACTTAATTATTTACATTTTTATTGTAATCAAATCAACATAAGTACTGTTTTTTTATATTAAACACCTACTGTCGCTCCTAATAACTACTACTACTAATCGCTCCCATTGGTGATTGCCACGTGCGACCGGCTCGCGGGCTCGCCCAATTTCTTTCTTGTAGCTACTTGCATGATATTCACATCCGCATGAACATCCGCACTGATTAATGCGGATGCGGATGCAGATTTCCAAATCTATGCGAAAGTTCCGCATTTGCGAATGCGGATGCGAATGTTCGCAACAACCCTAGTGTATATATATTCAATTCTGGATATTTAATGTTATCAACCGATTGTTTCTGTGTATGTTTCAACATCAAACAAACGTTTTATCTAGCTATCTATTAATTTACTATTGCTTTTCTGCAGCCTCAAGCCCAAGGTAGAGGGCTCCTTGATTGGCTAGGTCTGGGAGAAGACCAAGACCCGTATATCCAACAGTCAGTCCAGCAGTGTATCAACGGGGATCTGGCCGACTGCTTCAAGGCTCAAGCTCTGAGGTCCTTTGACGACTTCTTCGATAAGGCTGCTTATCAGTAAGTATTTTTAAAGAAACAAATTATTATGTCACGGTTTTACATCATGATGATGTTGATTTAATGATGTTGATCGTTGCCTTTCAATAAAGAGGGTGCAGGTTCAAATCCCGCCACGTACCATTGAGTAGTCGAATTTTCAAAATTATATGAATGTTATCCGATGCTCTCACGGTGAAGAAAAAAATCGTAAGGTAACCATAGCACACCTGCGAAGACATTTACGGGTAAGCTCATGCCCCTCGATGAGGACGTTAAATGAGCTGATTATGAAGATGGTGGTCATTCTGTACCCTTGCCATCAGTTGAGGTACTGGATGTTATTGAAATGCTGCGTTCTGGAGTGAAGTTTGAGGCAGGTCTTAAAAATTGACACTCTATATCATTTGATCAAGTAAGCATCTTTTTAGGTTTTTCCTCCTATCAGGGAATCTGCCCATTGTCAGGTTACAGTTTAAAACGTTTAATACTTTTACTTGCCAGTATTCTCCAGAACGTGTTGGCTAAGCACGTGCCTAGAATTGACTTGAGTCTTGATAGGCTAACAATCATTTTTGAGGATTATTGTCTTAGTTAAGTTCTTCGTTGCGCATTATAGAAATTGATTTGGACCTAATATTAATATGATGTTGAAGAGTAGGTTATGTTTAGAATATCAAAGTAATGATTACTTATAATTTCCAGGGTTTCCGAGAATGCTGTTCTAGTCAAAGTGGAATCTCAAGCCAGAGCTTTATCCCACGAACCTCCCACTTTGAGCTCACAGCCAAGAAGCGAAGACTCTGACTGGGACGCCTTAGTCAAATACGGAATGAGGAAGATCGAACGGTGAGTTTTCTTCTTGCGCCTAAAAACTTTGTTGCTTCAGCTACAGCAATGACGAAAAAGGCTTACCCAAAAGACTTTTATGATTTTAAGACTTGGTAATTTTGATTGATTTGTAAATCACTGGAATATCGATATTCGGTAAAATGCACTACATAGCTGATTTAACGTTAAGAGTCATTTGCACTCACCAATTGCCCAGTGAAGCTTTCAAGGCCATCTGCAGCCAACAACAGTAGTCATTTCAAAACAACAAGAATTAGTTGTCTTGAACCCTAAATACATTCAAATTCGAATGTTTTATGTGTCTGTAGAGCGTTGGCTCAGTGGTGTGTGTTCCTACCGGGAGGGCTGAGGTTCAAATCCCAACACGTACCAATGTATTTTCGAATTTTCGAAAAGATATGTACGTTATCCGACGCTCTTACGGTGAAGGAAAACATCGTGAGGAAACCTTCATGCACGCCTGCGAAGAGATTCGAAGGTTGTGTGTGAAGTCGTCCAATCCGCACTGGGCCCGCGTGGACGACTAAGGCCTAATCACCCTATACGGGTAGGCTCGTGCCCTCGGTGGGGACGTTTAATGAGCTGATGATGATGATGATGTGTGTCTGTCTGTAGGTACTTACCTAAGTTACCATTGGTATAAATATTTAATGTAATTATTTTAGAATAATTATTGTATATCTAGTAACTTAACAGCTTATCTGAACTTTAAAAAAAAATAAAGATGAATTAAAATTGTTCATTTCTTGATTTCCCAGTTTCCTAAGATCGACAGCCTTGGAAATGCAACTTGATGATGAAGTCACGTCCAACGGCGTCATCGCCCCTCGTTTCCTTGAGGAGATCGCTGATGAAGTGGATATAATTGAAGATAAGAAAGCCCCACCCTTCCGTGAGTATAATGAGATTGTACCCGGTTTCAAGTTTTCCATGTTATATTTCAATGATTTTGCACGAATAAACTTTATATTCTTTTATGAATGTCCAATAATATATATTAAAAATAGAAATACCAATTTAATTTACTCATTAATATTACATACAGAAAAAGGATTAACATACTTATGTACAATTTTTCATAAATACGTACGTTATCATGTACACAAGTATTTGTGTTTGTGTTTGTACTGCCCGGGGATCGAACCTGGAACTCTTGGCGTAGTAGCCAACGTCTCTACCATAACATCATGAATGATCAACCTTTATGTCGTCAAATGAGTTCACATTCGAAACATTTTACCTACTATACAAATATGTTAAAAATAAAAAATATGTTTTTTAAATTACAGGCCGCCACAAATTGAAGAAGCTGATCATCCCTATGCTCTTGATCCTGAAGTTGTTCAAGCTGAAGCTGTTGCTATTTCTGCCCCTCATTCTTGGCTTGGCGAGCTTCAAGAAATTCCTCGGATTTATGGCTCTCATCATCCCAGGTAAATAAAGTCTAGTTAGGGGCTACTCATCTCCTCATCGTCGGTCTATATCATCCCACTTTAGGGATCAGACCTTCCCGAACAACAAAGCTATGGGAAGATTGGGCTGTACACCATTACACGGTCCAATGTGTCTTGGTGTTAACGAGTACCATACTAAAATCGTAGCCAAGACTGACCGCTTGATGTACCCTCCGAAGAACTAATCCATGAACGGAATTATCTTTTTGTTCAAACCATCAGGTGATTCAGTCTGCAATCATCATCAGCTCATTAAACGTCCCCACCGAGGAGCACGAACCTACCGCATAGGGTGATTAGGCCTAAGTCGTCCACGCATGCCCAGTGCGGGTTGGACGACTTCACGCACAATCTTTGAATCTCTTCGCAGGCGTGCGCAGGTTTCCTCAAGAGTCCAGAGAGAGAGTCAGTTTCTCTAAGAGCGTGGATAAAGTATATATATTTTAGAAAATTCAAAACACGTGGCGGATTTGATCCATAGCCCTCCCGGTAACAGTCCACACCATTGAGCCACGACGCTACAGTTAGCGCTTTTTCAGTCTGCAATAACCTAGCTGAGAACATATAACTAAATCTTAATAATCAATTTAGAATTGTTAATAGATTTTAAATCAATAAGATTTAAATATAAATGTGTTTTTTAAGAACTGCACCTTTGCTATTATATTTTATTAGAAATCTTAAAAGGATATATCAGTTTGGTTAGCGAGAATGTACATAAATTTCGTAAGGGTATGATATTATATTGGGCCAAACCAGCTTCATTTGAGGCTGAAGAGAATACGCGGACTCGATGTCGGCGCAACAATGGGGAGACCTAAGCAGTGGACTGCGATAGGTTGAATAAGACAGCTTCATTTCGTCTGAAAAGTGTTTCGGCACCAACAAACCAAAGTTGCAGGTTCGATCCCCTGTACAAACATATATGTGGATGGATGCGTTTCCTATTATATTATACCTGTATGGTATAAAAAGTTTGTAAGTACCTAAGTTTCGATTCTTTACTTCACACAGTGAAAACTTGCGTTTTTGTACTCAATGTAATGATGACACATTTTCATCGTACAAAACACAATAGGTGTCAATATTAAAAACCAAATGAGCACATACATTTTATTAACTTAATTAAAAAATGGTAATATCCTACAATAACATTTTAAAAATAAGGTTGAATTCATACGGTGAATTAGGTTTAGGCAAGTACTCTTAAAACGAGAAGGCTATATATAAAAATAGATCCCCTCTCTCAATTTTAACATAACTAGGGTATGAATGCCTTGGTGTGAAGATAACGCAGTCTAAATTTAAAGCTTCGCAGGATGTGAATAATTAGCCACTCAATGAGGCGGCAGAAACAGAATAGAAGAAATATGTTCTTGCTAAAATATTTGTTAAACATTAAAGATGTAGTGTCAAACTAGTGTCCACAGATAACATTTTATGCTTTTTTCTTATGTAATGTCATGTTGAAGTACAGAACACTGAAATGATTACTTGCATATATTCATATTGTAACTTCTGTATAGAATAAACTGCAGAAATAAAAATATACAGATATATAGTGGTCATATTTAATAAGGATCCCTCCAGTTCGGTAAAGCGACTACATAGTAAAAGAGCAAGTGTGGAGAATTGATAAGGAACATAGGTGAAGATCTCCCAGATTTTGATTCGAGTATGCATTTTGACCGTTGAAAATCCCAAAAACAGGTTCGCAATCTTATCATTGTAAGCAATAATTAAAACAAATTTTCTTTTGTTTCAGATAAAAATGATTCAAACTACCTCATGAAGCCATCGACTCAGATGCCACGACGAATCACAACAATATGCGCGAAGGCTTCGTAAAATGGCGACCACAACCGAAAATACGGTTGTAGAAGTGCGCGGGCGCATCAGTGCCAAAAGTGTTATTGTTCCGGCTTTAGAACACGCAAGTTGCGACCTACCGGTATGCGGGGTTCTAATGCAGATATGCGGGGTTCTGACGTTGATGTGCGGGGTTCTATCGCGGACAAGTGGGGATCTAATGCCGACATGTGGGTTTTAAAACGGACAAGTGTGTCTCGGATAAGTGGTGTTCAAAAACATTCGAAATGGGGTTTAGTGCAATTAAGTGTTGTGTTACTGGCGATGATCGCAGGCTGCCATGGATACGTGGAGCAGAGGTTTGCCATGGAACCACAAGATCAGGTAAGTTTAATGAAACCTTGTTGAGAATTGAAAGGTCTGAGTGTATTTTTTATTTAATTTACAGTAACAGAATTACAGTATATACCGATACATTTATCGCCGATGTAGGCACTTCTGTTTACCTCAGGCAAAAAGTATATCAATCTTTTCATCAAATATGATATATAGATACACTTTACACTACTGGGAGGGCTTAGGTTCAAATCCCGCCACGTACCAATGTGTTTTCGTATTTTCGAAATTATATGTACGTTATCCGACGCTCTTACGGTTAATAGAAACATCGTGAGGAAACCTGCGCACGCCTGCGAAGAGCTTTAAAGGTTGTGCGTGAAGACGTCCAACCCGCACTCGGCTCGCGTGGATGACTAAGGCCTAATTACCCTATAGGGATAGGCTCGTGCCCCTCGGTGGGGACGTTTAATGAGCTGATGGTGATGATAAATACACTTTTGCCTGAACTGACTGATGCCATGCTTGGTAGGTGGTGTGATCCCAATTAGTTGTTTGCTGTGACACTTCATATATTTAGCAGCCTCTTCCTTAACAATTGACAAATATAATTTCCATAACTTAATTTACAACATATTGCCAGCGTGGATATTGCCTGCCTATTTACTTTCACCCCGAGGGGTTTCGAACACACGCAACACTTCTAGGCCGAGAACCCGCCCCCGCAGGCGGGGGGCTTTCGTCGCGAGTCCCTGTAGGTTTGACCAGGCCCTATTCGTGTTACCGGTGCCTACCCGATCGCTTTTCTCCCCAAATTTATACTAGGTTACCTAGCCCCTCCTGCAACGCCCTAAGCCGAGGTTCGCGTCCCACTTTGGGACACCCTTAAATTGCTTAAATTTTTGAGCCGCGAGCCCTCTGCGCTCGCCAATTGTCCGGTGAAACTGTGAAAGCCACGTACGGCCAACAGTGAAAATAGTGAAGAAACCATTGTATCGCCATCATCAGAAAACAAATTCCGACGCAAAAAATCTATAACTATAAACTAACAAAAATTTTTTTTGTTTCTTGGTTTACTGGTTTTTATATACGAGCAATTAACATCTCTTTATGTTTCCTATATGAATAAAATTGTAATGGATATTGTTTTAATTAGGATATTTATCGCTTCCTTTACAAAACGATAGTTAACGATCTCAATATTTTTTTGCCGTCGTCCCTCCTGCCAGTAAATAATACTTAACTTACTGGCAGGACGGACGACGGCAAAAAAAATATTGAAATGCTTTATTTAAATAAATTAAATCAAATAACAGTAACTCTTCGTCTATAACACCAGTAATTCCTGTAAAGGAATCGCATTACAAATTCTAACATGTGATGTGAAGATAATAAATTCACGATTTCTAGTAATATTATTGCCTGTATGACTTAGGTGTGTAGTATCATCACCAGCCTATAACGGCCTACTGCAAGGCACAGGCCTGCCCACACAGTATAGTTATGGGGAGATTGTATCGTAACCCAATACGCGGGCCCAATGCGAATTGGTGGGTATTAACGACTAGATTACGACCAGGACGTACAGAGTATGTTATAATATTATGTTCCGCAAACCATATGCCAGTAAGAAAAGGTGTTGTGTGTTTCAAACACAGATTTTCCAATACAGAGATGGGGCAGCCGCGATTAAAGTCAACAAAATGTAAGCTCAACGAGCATCCACTGTTGCCAGTTTACGCTCTGTGAGACGAGTCAAGACGCACGAATATTAGAAGAAATTACCGTTTTTTTCCAAAATGCCATCCTGTGCAATTGTAACATGCCATCATCGCAATGAATCAGTAAATTTACTAAGAAATATAATAACTTTTCACAGGTAAGAACCGAAAAGAAATTGCGACACTGGGACTGCCTATAAACTTGGCGGCTTGTCCAGTCTAATTGTATATTCGGATGTCTGTGACCAGGACCTACGACTTCACATGCCTTTCGAAGATCGAAATTGACTTTATTTTTCTGACATTACAGTTGGCAAAATCCTAACCAAATGGGGGATTATTTTGAATTTACACTATGCAATTTCCACGTGGGATTCGAAGCAACGACTCCTGGGTCACACAGCGATCTAAAACCAACGCTGTAACCATTGGAGTCTATACTAACTGAAGCATGGTTATACATATTTATTTTAACTTGGAAATCTCTGTCAGGCAAATTATAGTTAGCTATTTTTTTACCTTAGAAACCCTCTGTCAAAAGTTAGCCCTAATTGTCCTTACGAGTGCTTGAAAGTTAGCCAACCATAGATTTACCCTACATTCCTGTTTTATACCAAATGCTCACAGACATCTTACTGATGATCAGCAAAGGAGTATTGTTGTCGCATTTCTCAGGTTAACCATTAGACCATTAAGGGTATACTAGTGATGTTAATAGAATATTGATTTTTTATCGATACGTCTCCGCTTGTTCACATTTCACTACTCGAGGAAGAACTCAAAGTTTAAACCTTTTCACCTAGACGAATTGAAGTCCTCTATGGAACATTTCTGTCGACCTAATTGTTTCAAACAAATGACAAAATTATGAGAGACAGTTGCCACAAAGTATACTTACGGAGCGATACAATTTCATCATCAGATTATAACGGTGCACATACCTTTCCGCACAGTAGAGCTATGGTGAGAGGTTACAACTTAGAGTCCTTTAAAAATGTCTGTATTCCCATTAAGTGGGCTGGCAAAGCATTTTTATGCCCTCTGGTAGAGAATATAAGTTAACATAGTAATATATAAGATTTTTCAATGCATCGATAAATTAAGTAATGAATAGACTGCGGGCAGGTGTTGGCCGGTGACGTGGAAATCGGGTAGAATGGAGATATTCCAGAAGCAGTCAACTGTGGTGCTCCTTAGACCATGGAACACCTTCTGTCTGGCCCGAACTGTCCATCTTCGTGCGGTTTTCGGGGACCTCTGCATGGCAAATGAAAGGGCTATTAAAGTGGCACATTATTGGTCGCATTACCATATTTAACTTGTGGATCCATATCACTCCATGAAAAGATTGTATCGATATTAGAATCTATCGACACTGTCCCACCACTATTAAGTTGGCACTAGAAGCACTGATTGGACCAACACCGCACAGTAACAATGGCTATCGACAGCCGCAATTGGTCGACATGTAGCAACCATTGACTGGAATTAAACTAAACAAACAGCACAACAAAGGTTAGGTTTCACAATAGATGTATGAATGTATCGTTAATCACCACGCTTGTATCATGAACATCACTATCGTTCGATATTATTACTTTTGTTTGTCATATCTTCATTTTCAAAATGAGTTGTATCACTCCGTGTCAGGATACTTTCATTGCACTGTTAGAAAAGGAAAAAGATTTCTCAAGTAAATAAACTCGTTCATAGTTAAAATTTAATAGAAGTGTTAAAGTTTCAATACATATTTGCGGTTTCTAAAATGTCTTCCTCAAAATGACATCCAGATATAATTCATTTCAAATTTTATGAAATAAGCATCTTTTTTATTATTTAACCGGCAAAACTTAATTCTTATTTTATTAAACACACTCGTAATTTGAATTTAAATAAAACTTTAGAAAAAAAAGGGAGTTTCATGGGTAAATTTTTGTAAGCCTTTTTAAGGGCCACAGGAATTTTATAAAAAATATCGAAATACAGATATATTTTGGTCGTTTGCAAACATCGCAACTAAAAGAACACAATGTTCAAAAAATTCCAACAAAGCTCTAAACAAAATTAAGTCAATTCACGAGCATCCTTAATGCTTGTAAATGCATATTAATACGGTTGATTAGTGAATAATATCAACATATATTTGGCTTGCTTTAAATTTAATGACCAATTTTGATACCAACAACGGCCTAAGGCTGCCCAAATGAATGCCTATGCAAATGAGCTGAATCAATTATCAATTCAAATCACTACTGTTTTGTCTTGTGGTCTAATCTTTTAAATGTTATGATAAATAATTAATAAATAAAGCTCACGCCTTGGTCCTAGAGGGGTAGGCAGAGATGATGGAACGCCACTTTACGCGGTCCTGACATACTTCCCGCGCTTCATTCACATCCATCAATCTTTTCATACTAGCTCTTTTATTCCTTTTACTTGGGATCCCAGCCTTCTTAAGGACTTGACCAATTTAGTCAAAGTAAGTCCTTCTGGGTCGTCCCCTGCTCGTGTATCCTTCCACATTCGCACAATGCACCTGCTTGCTATTCTCCTTTCACTCATGCGCTTCAAGTGTCCATACCATCCTAACATACCTCTTTCTACTTTTGACACTACATCTAGTTCAGACCACACTTTTCTCTAATAACAGCATTCCTTATCCTGTCACAATGATTTGAATCTGTCTTATTATTTATTTTATATTTGTTAAGACGAATGATTTGGCGTAACGCTAAAAACATCAGAAGCTGATTTAAGATTAATCATTCATCCATTATCAATATTATCATTTAACCTTATATGCCCTTTGTTAATGCCGTCCGGGCCAATATCTTGTCTTATAATAAAAGATGATCGCTCAATTTGGTGAGATTTATTGCATCAATAATAAATATAATACTTTTAATACATTTGATAAAAGTCGAATTGAAAAAAAACAATCATGAAGAACTATTTATATTAAATAAAGATATATCCATACATTTTCACTGATATTCACGCAGCGCTATCTAGCCATAAACTAAATATTAAACTGTAATATGGATACTAGAAATTGGAGAAACTTAAGTATGTTTCTCCAATACCTGTTTTTAAAAATACGTACGTATTACTTATAGATAACACCCAGACCAATACAGATATGATTCATGCACACAAATATTTGTACTGCCCGGGGATCGAACCCGGAACCCTTGGTCGACGTATCAACTATTACACCAGACGGGTCGTCGAAAAATATAAATAATAACAAACGGTGTGTTATAATAATATAACAATTAACGGCCCCTTTACAATATTTAGGAAAAAATAAAAATCCTATTTTCGACTTAGGCCAAACACCAAAACTACGACGACAGAAAGTAACTTAACGTAATTTATATACGCTAACAAAATCGATGATTTTACGATTGATTAGCATCTATCTTGATTTGTTAATGCACAATACATATTCATAATAAATTATGTTAAGCTGAAAAAACTGTTAAGCTTTATATCTCTCTTATTTAATTAAAATAATTAAAGTATTTTGTCTTAACAATGTACCTTGTAGCATAGTTAATATTTACAATTAATTGCCAGAAAATATTGTCTCAAATCATTCCCTATTGTTTTGTTATAATGGCTAAGAAGTGCTTGCACTTTTGTGTTTCGGGATGAGGGCACTGTAGCTAGTGAAATTACCGGGTGTAAGAGACCTAACACCTGTTGTCTCGGGTGACGGGCGCAGTGCGGCATTGACGGAGAATAATAACTGTCTATCAGTTGTTGGTCTCCTTCAATGCCGCTCTGTCATGGTCATTCATATCACTTACCATCAGGTGACCTGACCGTCCTGAACACCTATAACATAAAAAATGCTAACTTGTGTGGCGTTTGTGGCTGGTTGAATGAATGATTTAAACTGTTAAAAATAAATTTGCCTTCTGAATGCGTTGGAAACAATGATATTCTGTATATATAAAGATAGATACGCCACCCGTGCCTCAAAAACGAACCGCCGAAGAGAGTACAGTTTGTACTCTTTAGTTCGGGTAAATGTAGGCTCATTCGAAATATGTGTATGTGTGCTGTTGATGCATTCGGAACACTTTTTCGTTTGTTTTGTGAGAATATCACGAATCTATACTTTTTTACATCATTGTTTGGAAAAGCAAAATAACTGTTTATTGCGACATTTGCAAATAAAACCGAATACGTTAAATGTCACAACAAAGCGACTGATGAGCGAATATAATTAATGTTGATCTCATATGTTAGTACTGGGAATGTTATATGCTGATTTGGTGAAATGAAACATCTTGCAGGCTTGCTGACTAAGTATGCATTTGAGAATATGTTGTACTGTAGGTATATGGTATTGTATGGCAGCATGACACGCAAAACGTCGCGTATAATAAACGCGCATATTATATGTGCGTAAAAAAATGGTTTACGCACATATTATATGTGCGTAAAACAATGGTTTGTTATTGTATTACCTGATATGAAATTATGTACGTCAATCTCATTGAGTGTACTGCAGTGTTTATCGTATAAAACAACCGATCGCCTTACTAAAGGAAAATTGTTGCCGTGATCAGAGCGAGGAGTTTAAACTCAGTGATCTGGGGATCGTAGGTTCGAATCCACGAGAGATCACAAAGTGTGGAATTTTTAGTTTTATTCAGATATTGCAGGCTGAGTTCAGCTGCTTGGCCCGGAGATCGTTGGTTCGAATCCCACGGCGATGTGCAATTTTTCCTAGTTTGGTTAGAACATTCCACCTCGGATATAATGTCATGCAATTCATTAACGAAACGAATATGTATGCACATTGCACTAACACAAATCATCATCATCATTAAAGGTCCACTCCAGGGTATAGACATTCCCACAAAACGTCACTATAGGGAGATTGGGTATTTCATTGGTGAGCGTTGGTGGTTCATTGGTGAGGACTGTTGCGTTTCCATCTGGAGGGTGAAAGTTCAAATACCACCACGTACCAATATTAATTCGAATTTCGAAATTATATGCACGTTTATCCGACGCTCTTACGGAAACCTACGCACGCCTGCGAAGAGATTCAAAGGTTATGCGTGAAGTCGGCTAATCCATTCTGGGCTCGCGTGGACGACTAAGGCCTATACACCCTTTAGGCTTTAGTCGTTGGGGACGTACAATAAGCTGATGATGTACTTAATGTATTATTGTTTTGTCCACAGAGTGCAATAGTGGGTTCACGAGTTACGCTACCATGTCGCGTGGAGAACAAAGTAGGTGCCCTACAGTGGACAAAAGACGACTTCGGGCTGGGCACCCACCGAAATCTGAGCGGTTACGAAAGATACTCCATGGTCGGCAGCGACGAAGAAGGTATGTTACATTTCTACTTACTGTTCACTGCTGGACTTTGGGCCTCGAAACAGTGAGTGTATTTTTTTTGACATCAACAGGTATTGGTAATAAATTTTAGAAGTACATATTTAAGTCCTACTTTTTGTACTCTGGATTATGCTTCAGCATGTCTTAGGTTTTCCCTAACAGCCTCAGAATACAGAAAGAACGTATTCTGAGCAAACAGCATAGCTATAATGTATTGACTACTAGCCCGTTTTTGATCCTTAGTTTACTTTCTTATGAGAGATTTTGTTTTACATCAACGTAATCAACTTTAGGGCTCCGTAGACAAATAGCAAAAAACGGAACCCTTATAGATACGTCATGTCTGTCCGTATTTCACATCCATTTTTCTTCGAAACTATTAGCACAGCACTGTTCAAACTTTCTAAGTATATGTATTTTGTGAACCGCTATTGGGTTTTGACAAGAAACTTGAAAAATAAAAATTTAGGGTTCCCCATACATTGTACTAAGACTCAAAAAAATTAATCTTGGAAGTAGATATATTTATTTATTATACGCATTAAATATCATCAACATAAAATACAATTACTTGTGAATAATGTTTTATTGCGTAATTATAACAACGCCATTGTTGTAGTTAACAATTTTTGCATCACATCGAGTTTTCGTACTGTGCTTACAAAGGTTACAGCTTTCCATTGACAGCTTTCGTATTTTTAACATTGTCCTTCATATTAAATATTCCGCAACCAATTTGCAATAGTTGCGTATTGAATAAATGGCGCCTATGCTTGAAAAATGTGGCGCACTGAAATATTTAGTAGGTGGTGAGTGTATTCTATTTTGGACGAATCACTTCTACCTCTTGTCTGTACTCGTACATTTGCTGAGATATTGAAGACAAGGAATATAAGATTTTTGCAAAATACTGTTATAATAACAGTGCTTGCGATTTCTTCTGGGTAGAAATGAAATGGTCATCAAATTTAACATGAAACCAAAGGGTTTCATGTTAAATTTGTTCCTACAGCGCCATCTAATCCCAAACAAAGCATTTATCCTGTAATAAAGGTACAAAACAACGGATAACCATACATACTTTTTTGTAAATATAAACAAAATGATATATAGAAAATACCCAGACTAATATAAATAGACATGTTCATGCAATGTAAAAAACAAAGTGTCTCAAACTCAAAATATTTTTATTCAAATAAATCTTTTACAAAAACTTTTGACTCGTCAATTGATATTGTTATTATATTTTAAAGGACTCTACCACTCTACCATAAGTAGGATTTTCGAGAAGAGCCGGGAAGAAATTCGATACTCACTCTTTTAATCTTTATAAATCATTGACTACAAAGTTTTGTCATTTACCTACACGTAACTTTACAATAATTTGCCGAAAAAGAACTGATTTATATGATGTTATATTTTATTTGTTTTATGATTTATGAAATAGATACTATTCAACCTATCGTTGAATAGTATATTCCGTACGGGCATAGGTTATGCCCACAGACATCAGAATATACATTAGACTGGACAAGCCGCCAAGTTTATAGGCAGTCCCAGTGTCGCAATTTATTTTCGGTTCTTACCTGTGAAAAGTTATTATATTTCTTAGTAAATTTACTGATTCATTGCGATGATATGGCATGTTACAATTGCACAGGATGGCATTTTGGAAAAAAACGGTAATTTCTTCTAATATTCGTGCGTCTTGACTCGTCTCACAGAGCGTAAACTGGCAGCCAGTGTATGCTCGTTGAGCTTACATTTGTCGCACTTTAATCGCGGCTTGCCCCATCTCTTGTATTGGGAAATCTGTGGTTATGCCAAATGTGTGGTCTTTTACAATAAAAACAAATAAGTACTAACCAGTGGACATGATTATGACCTCGTACTTCGAATCTCACTGATTTCTACGGAAGCGCAACGTCATCATCATCAGCTCATCGTAATTGAATTAATCCGTAAGAGAACTAAAGTTACCGACATAGCCCGCCGGATCAGCAAGTTGAAGTGGCAGTGGGCTGGTCACGTAAGTCGCAGAACCGATGGCCGTTGGAGCAGACGAGTTCTGTAGTGGAGACCGCGTCTCGACAAGCCTAGCCTAGGATGCCCTCCGGCCCGATAGACCGACGACTTGCGAAAGGTCGCTGGTAGAGGCTGGATGAGAAAAGCGGCGGTCCGGGATATCTGGCGCAAAATGGGGGAGACTTATGTCCAGCAGTGGAATAGATTATATTTTAATTCAATTTAGGTCCTTATAGAACACTTATTACATGAATTTCAAATGAAGCTAACACTGGCGCAAAATAGGAGAGACCTAAGTACAGTAGTAGACTGCAACAGATTGAAGAGAGAGACCTTCTTTTCTACTACTGATATTTATCTGAATCCTCATAGGGCATTGTATGAGTTATATACTCCAATCGATCTGAAATCGGGTTCAAGTAATTTTATTGAGTGACCTGTTATTGTAAGGTCGTATACAATATGATATTGCTAGACCAATTCGTTGACCGGAACTGCCAGTGATATGCGTAACCTATGAGCAGTACACTTGGAAGTCATCCAAAAACAATGGAAAAAAGTTTACGTCTCGTACACGCATTTGCTTAAATATTATATTCCAAACGGGCATAGGTTATGTCAAATGTGTGGTCATTTTACAATAAAAACAAATAACAAGTACTAACCAGTGGACATGATTATGACCGCGTACTTTATAATAATAATAAAATCATTTGTGTGTTTGCATACAAAGTTATACATCATAGTCTAAATTACAGTAAGGCCACTGAAAGGTGCCCACTCGGCTTTATGTCGAGGTACTTAGTAAGCACTTCGAATTCAACTAATTTCTAGCGAATTCTAGTGGATCGTAAGGCTTCTGTCTCCGCCGATAAATACCGCTTTTCAAGATTATCATAACTTAAATAATCTTACAACAGCTTTAAGTTTACAACTAATAAATATCAATTTGGTATGCAAGTGTATGTTTCTCAATCGCTTTGAAACTTTTTCTATTGATTTCATTTATGTATCAGTTTCAATATTCATACAAGCCTTTAACCATTTAATGATGAAATATACGCTGGCAACGAAAAAAAGTAATCACTGACTGATATCGAATTGAAAACCGAATAGATATTTTTGAATGCGCTCTGTGGCTTGATTGTTTTTTATTTTTCAATTGTTATCTGACAAAGCGCGGTTTACTGCATGGCATCAAATTTTCTGACACTGGCATGATAAGCGAGCCAAAAAAGTCAAATCATGATTGTTTTGTCCTTGATGATGTGTTTTTGATTTCAATGGGACCAATGAATGGGATGGTTTATTCCAATCAAAATTTGGAAATCAGTGTGATAAATATAAACCATATTTAATTACCTAAACATATTTACTTCAAATATTAGCACTTACTTTTTTCTACGTTTTTTTCTGGAAAGGAAACAATATGATATTATTTAAGAGGATAAATAATTATACTTGATGTAAATATCACTCGAAATACCAGGGATTTTATAATTGTTACATGGCAATATATTCACTTAGTCCAACTAAAATCACACATTATTTAACTAAAGTAATATCTCTTTACTTAAAAACAGTAACTGTTGAACTAGAATATTCAACTCATAAAAATATAGCTACATAAATTGAAAAAAACCGTTCATGGTACCAACAGAATAATAAAATATAGCTTTAACTCTTCCATATTGTTGTTCGAAATGCAAATGTGTTTTGAAAAACCCCGCTTTTTATCGTGGAAACAGTACAAAAATACAAACTACCAACCGTAGGAAAACTGAAATGCTTTGTGCGAACTTTATTATTAGATCAGTCAATGAACCCGTTTGGTAGTCATATCTTGACGCATCCGTAATAAAAATGCTAGATCAAGGCCGCATTCCTGGGATTGGAAATTCACAGATCACAAAACCTATATCTCGATATGTGAGAAGGCCGAAAATTTATATTTTGGGACCCAAACCACTTCTACTTATTTGTGGTATATGTTGCCTGAAATCTAAAAATAACGTTGGTAAAAGGAATTAAGTCCCGTCAACAACCGATTTTCTTTTGATTTTCCCGATAAACATTTGAGCGGTTACGGTAATTCTTACAAAGAAATATGCTTTTTTTTAAATAAATAAGTCAGCAATCTAGTAGTAAACTTAAGTGGGTAAGTGGCAAATAGCAACTGTCGCCTATGACAATCCCTTGATGGTAAGTGATACGCCTGACCATGACAGAGCTGGCATTGAAGGAGACCAACAACTGATAGACTTTATTCACCCGAGACAACAGATGTTAGGTCTCAGTTACCAGGTAATTTTCCTAGTTACTACTCTTGAAGTATTTTACATCAGCAAAGTATTTTTAACGGTCATGATTCTATAAACACCATTACGTACAAGGTCACCAAGTGGGAATTTCCTTTAAATATTTAGAAACGGAGTAATGGATTCTCGTGGGATATTTCAAAATAGTAGTTTGTCGGATTCCCACACTGAATGATTCTTTAGTTTCGTAATGACACTTGTATTCTTCGACGTTTTATTTGTAGGTATAGAAGATTATAAGAATATAAACATTAATAAAATTAGTAATAAATAAATGTTTCTTTTCATAGTTTGAAAAAATTATGGGTGTTTTATATGCACAATGTGTATAGGTATTTATTATACACAAAAAATATTATATTCTATAGAGCCCCAAAAGTCCTATTTCTTAGATTTTTTTATGTTATAATTATAAGTGTACAAGACGGTCAGGCTGTTCACCTGATGGTAATACGCCTAACCATGACAGAGCGGCATTGAAGAGATTAACAACTGATAGACCGTTATTATCCTCCATTACCGCCGCACTGGGGTATGACCACTGTAAGATCTTTTCTTGATTATTAAAACAGATTCAACGCAACGATGACTCGGAACCCGAGACTACAGGTGTTAGGTCTCTTTTACCCAGTAATTTCACTAGCTACGGTACCCTCACCCCGGAACACAATAGTGCATAACACTTCTGTTTCACGGGCCGATATCTAGCACTGCGGTAGTACACCTAGACGACTCAGTATCGAGTCTACCTAGTAACATATGTATAACAATGTGTCCCAAAATACTAAAGCCAAATGTCGAAAAAATCGATTTTGTATTGAACTAAAAACCTATTTCTTTTGAAGGACGCCCTTAATTATATGTCTGGAAGATTATTATTGTCAAACGACCTATAGATTAATGATGCCAAAAATACGTTTATACTTCTGACTTAAACGAATGGAAATGTCCCTTCATAGAATACAAATAAGTAGTTTTTTTTTATTTTTTTTAAAAATTTACATACAGACTCATGGTCCGTACTCTTTTTAGTTTAAGATTATTTTGTAATTTAATTATTATAATATTATGTTAGTGCTCCGCGCATGGGGCAAAAGAATTGGTTAAAGGGGGAATGGAATAACAGAATTAAAATAACTAAATATTTACATTAGGTACAGTAGGGGGGTGAATAATATAGAATAAAGGGAATAAATAACATCATAAATATTCTCTCCCTCTCTGTTTTATATTTATATAATAATAGTAGCAATAACTCTTACATTATTTAGTCTTACTCTTCATTATTACAATTAGAACTTAAAATTAATACATTTAGCGATGTCCATGTGGCCACCACCGATGCACTTCTTTAAGGTGCAGATGTTGAGGTGGATGGACCAGGGGAGTGGGCCTCTTTTTGGCTTTTTAGTAATAAGTAGTTTTATGTTTAATTATTTTGCGACATATGAGTAACTAAAACAGTAACTGCGAATTCTTCTTAGCTTTAATTTTCTTAGCTTAGATAAAATCTTTGGTTTACGTTTTTGGTGAGGCCTATTTTCAGTTCAGCATTGGACGATGGTGGGCTGATTGATTGATTGAACATAATTATGTTTCAAAGGATATTTGTAGCATTATAGAATGTAGAACGGAAGATTTGTTAGCTTTATTCGATCGTATATTATCACGACAATAGAAAATTTGATCTAGGTCCCACAACACTGATTTGATATAACAAAATATTGTTTAGAATATTTCAAGACAACGCCTTGAAATATTCTAAACAATATTTGATTAAAAAACGAAAGGGAGTACAATGAAATTAGCAACATAGTATAAAATGGCAATGAGCGTTTGGCCTATTTTTTGGAGGGTTCCGTGCTTATGTTTCACGTATATATGCGATGTATGAGGTATTCTTTCTATAGAGTGAGATAAGAAGTAGCCATCGTGTCATTAGATACTAAATTAAGAATGCTATTCTTCTTCTTCTTAGCGTATCGATAGCAAAACACAATTAAACCGTAGAAGCCCAAAAGCCAGCCACGGTGACAGCGCTGTCCCCAGCCGTCATTAAATCCTGCAGAGAACAACTACTTCGGAAAGATGGACACGACATAAGGTGAACCATCGTTTAGGCTACTCCACAAATACAATTTAATAATGCCATTAAGTGGTTCCCCTGTGTGGCTCACCTGCAGTACTCCAGGTCACCAAAGCTTTAATTAAGTTTTAGGAATAAGATGGATGATGTAAACCTAGCTTATTGTTTGGTACTCATCCTGTGATCGACTACTCATTAGTTACACTTGGCGATCAAAGTCCAAACGCGCTATTCGCTATAGCGAGATTGCTTGGCTTGGCGACTTAGTGTTAATTTTAAAGTAAACGCTTGTATCACGTGGTGCTGCGATGAGTTGTTCAGGCTTGTTCCTACAGCTGAATTCCACCACCTTACATCTCGTAGGAACTTCAAATTTCATCCTCACTATCTGGATGAGTGGAGGTCTTCCACAGTTTTATTCTGTCGTCACTTTCTGCCAGGACAAACTGTGGAATGAACTTCCGCTGGATACATTTCCGGTGCGATACGACCTGGTGTCCTTCAAAAAAAGAATGTACACTCTTTTAAAGGGCCGACAACGCATTTCTGGGACCTCTGGTCTTGCAAATGTTCATGGGCGGCGGTGTCATGCTGTTGAATCCTGTTAAAAAAAACATATCAATTGATTTTAATAATGAATATCGAATAACCTTTCTACGCTCCGTCCCTAAAATCTATAGCCAAGTGATTCCAGCGGGGAATCCTTTTTAATAACAGTAAGGGCAGTTTCTCTCTTGACTTAATAATAAAAGAATGGGCTAGCAAGAAATTCAGTTGAGACTTTTTTTGGAGTTCTATAATATAATTAACTGGTGTACAGTGAAGTGGAAAAGTGTTGAATATGTATTTTTTTAATGAACTGAGGTGATTCTTGACTTTTTACTTTAATTTATTCCAAAAAGTTTGCAAGGTATTACTTAGGTAAGGAGTGAATTAAATATTGACATTACACAAGCAATGTGTAAGAAATACAATGCTTATGTAAATATAAAATTAGATACACGTACAAAAAAATACATAAATTTTCTATATTGTAACTTTTTTATGTATCTTGCAGCGAATATAAAATAATATCAACGTCAAGTATAAGACCATTTAAAGCTTAAAAGAATATTTGAATGGAGTATTTATAAGGAAAATTAATAATCAAAATAAATACGTTCGACTGTTGGCGATTTTATTTATTAAAAATATTAACCACCGATTTTCACACAGCGTTACGTAGCTCTAATTTAAGCTCGAAGTCGGTGAATTTGATAGAACAGGGTGTGTAATGTAACTCCCTCTGGGGAATTATCAGTTCGAAGCCTGCTTCTTTGTTTGTAGTCAATATATTTTTCTATATCGTATGCATTTTCAAAGCATAAAAGATTATGATCTATTTTGTAGGTATTTAAAGTTGTCTTGCATGTACCAATTTTCATATTTTGAATTTATACGTGCAGAATGAGTACAAAAATCAAATTCGAAAATTGACGACATACCATGTCTTTCCAAAATTTAAAGTTGTCTTGCATGTACCAATTTCATATTTTGATTTATACGTGCAGAATGAGTACAAAAATCAAATTCGAAAATTGACGACATACCATGTCTTTCCAATTATTCATTGACTTACATACATTCACCATCTAACAACGGTGCATATTAACAAGACACTAATTTTGGCCGCATCATGCGGACGTTCAACTTGCAATCCTTAGAAATCGGATTTCCATCCTTTTAACCTTTTGTACTTACCCGTACCTATGAAAAAAGGTTAGTTTTTCAAGAGGCTTCCTCATTAAAGATTTCATTCCGATGGGCACAGTCTTCAAGGCACAAATAAATTTACTAATATAAACTGGTTTCATAATATAAATCTTATTCTTTGTCTGTTTGCCATAATAGGGACAGAAGAAAAAATATGTCAGTCTCAAATATATGAGATGTCTGGACTTTTTTATATGGCATGTAAAGGGTCCCGGGCTAAGCCTAAGCCTAACAAACAATAACCAAGGTTTTGTACAAGATTCACTGAAACTGTGTGGCTGGTACCTAAAACACGGAAGGGGCAAAGATCCACAGTTACCAGAAACACAAAAAGTTTACTTCACATTCAACCTCTGCTTCTAATTCTAATGTCGACCCGTTTAGTGTATAGTTGAGACGTCGGCTCACACACCAAGGGTTCCGGGTTCAATCTCCGGGCAGGGCAAACATTTGTGTGCATGAACATGTCTGTTTGTAACGGTCTGGGTGTTTTCTATGTATAATATGTATGTATTTACAAAAAAAGTATGTTTATCCGTTGCTTAGTAACCAAATTACAGCCTAAATGCTTAGTTTGGTACGAGACGGCGCTGTGAAAAAAAATACGGTATTAGAAAGATTTGTAATACTTTTCAAAGTCTCATACTTTTTACCATACATCTAGATGTTATAACATGATTTTGGGTCTATTCAACCTATCCACCCAACACCATCACAGTCCACTGCTGGACATAGGTCTCCCCCATTTTGCGCCAGATATCCCAATCCTCCGCTTTTCTCATCCAGCCTCCGGCGGCCTTTTGGGCAATTTGTTAATATCACATGTAATATGGTAATGATAGTTCACGGTGAATTGATCCATCTCTTTAATCACCATCTATCATCCCCGATTTACGTGTGAAATATGTTCGCAGAGATCCATTGTGACGACGTTTCATATTAATGGAGCATTCACTGTTGCGTATTATATTTCCCATTACAGTTTACACGGAAATTTGGTGGATATTCTGTGATTTGGTGCGTCGGTGTCTCAATGGTATGGACTATTGCTCTCCTACCGGGAGGGCTGAGGTTTAAATCCCGTCACGTAAAAATGTTTTCGATTGTTTAAAAATATATATGTATGTTATCCAATACTTTTACGGTAAAGGAATCTATCCGATTGCATGTAGATAAACTGTTATTTACTATATCAAACGCTTTTGTGAGGGACTGTACTGTATATCTAAATTGCGCTTAGGAGAATTTAGCTTACATTATTAAAACTGTAAAGACCTCATGAATTTTCCTTGTATCTTAGTTTTTATAAGAAAAAGTTGCAAATTAACACTAGTAAAATGTGAATTCATTTTGGGCAATTAACTTAATTAATCTAACCACTACTTAGATGCCTTAAAATGATTAGTAAAACTAGTACTGCGAGATACAAGTTGTTTATATAAGCATGTATATATAAGTATGCGTAGCGTAGTAGTAGCGTCGCTGATGGAGGCTGGATGGGAAAAGCGGAGGACCGGGATATCTGGCGCAAAATGGGGGAGACCTATGTCCAGCCGTGGACTGCGATAGGGTGAATAGATAGATAGATAAGTATGTTTATCTGTTATGTAGTATCCATATAACAGGCTAAATGCTAAGTTTGGGACTAGATGGCGCTGTGTGAATGTCAGTGGGTATTTAATATTGCAATACTAAGAAAGAAAGAAAGAAAGAAGGCATTTATTAAATCTAAACATCGCATATTGCAACTAATTAATGTGAGAAATAAACCATATATATACAATTTTACTAAAAACTTATTAATAAATATGTGGCGTGCTACGACGTCTAGACTAAACGGACTCACTCAGCATAAGCCAGGGCCCCCTATGAGCGGACCCTGACGCCGATTTTCAGTGAGCCCCGGATGAGTAGGCGCACGGTCGGTATCGGTGCTGTATACACGGTGCTTAAAATAATATATAAGAAATATAATAAATATATCAATACTATAAACATATACATTAAAATAATATTAAAATCATATAATATGTCCACGCTATAAGACGTATAATATAAAATATATTAGTATACAATAATCATAATAAATGTACTACTTATACTACATACTCTATACCTGCGTTTATGTGAGAGCAATGTGCATGTAAAGTGTACTTGTGTAAACGTGTGTGACGCATGATGTCAGATCGAATACCCTATTCAAATAGAAGGTAGCATTATAGTCAGTTATGCAATTTTTTTAAAGTTGTGCAAGTTAATATTTGATACATTTGCTTCTGCATATCAAGTGTATAAGTTTTGAAACGTTTTTTAAATGCATAGACCGATTGCAGTTGTCGATATGGTGGAGGGAGATCGTTCCAGCACTTTGATGCAGCAAATCTAAAGCTCTGAATGCGACGGTAGTGTGGTGCAGGAGAAGGGCGTGGCCTGATCGACGTGTCTCGACTGTACTTCCCGGGCCCACAACAGCTTCTGAACCAGATAAGCGGGAGTTTCTAAACCAACTACCCAATAAAAAGCGTGGCAAAATGTAATGCCCTACGTGACCCCATTTTCAATATATTTGCATTATTAAGATATGGAGTCACGTGTGTTCTCGGCGGTATATGGAAACAATATCTAGCACACGCATTTTGCACTCGCTGAATTGACTGCTGCGTACGCGCCAACAGACGAGGACCGTACACAACATCCATATAATTGAATTTAGAAAGTATGAGTGAGTCACACAATTTAATACGGTTAAGTTCGTTAATGTAATCCCGGATTTGATAGAGGACTTTTAATCTATAAAAGCAGTTACTAATAACTACATTACATGCTCTCGAAACCGTAACTCCTCATCCATTATCAGACCTAAGTTTCTTACTTCGGATACTCTCTCCACATTCCGACCATTTTATTGACACATTTACCCCCTTATTCTGTATATCCCGTATTTGTTTCCTGGACCCCAATATCATATATTTAGATTTTTCACCATTAAGAACCAGGAATTTAATTCTGCCCATCTAGCCACTTTTGTCAGGTCTTCATTTAGCAACACTTTCCGCTTCGTAAGTGTCTTAGATTTGTCGATAAATATATTTGCAAATCATCAGCATACATGTGATAATTACAATGGTGTATATTGACCACATCCGCGCTGTAAATCGCAAATAGCAAAGGACCCAAAATCGACCCTTGTGGAACTCCTCTCGTTACTCCTCTAGGATCTGAACGATGAATACACTATAAATATATACACTTTTGCGGTCAACTGAATGCGCTAGTAACTACGCTATTGAGCCGTGGTTATCACATCAGGAATGAACAATGAAATAGTCTGAAAAAGAAAAACAGGCCCTTGCATCAATATTATGTGCAAACTATAGTCAAAGGGTTTTGTAGTGCTTCAGCCTTAGATGGACGATAAACTAACTGTATGCACAATCTCACCCAAAAAGTGTCCGAGACAAAATTCTGCTCATCGTATCAGTTTGGCAGAATTTTCATTCGTAATCACGTTGCTCGCTACATGTCATAATGACATAGTAGTGCTCATGTTTCTGATTTTGTACCCTTTCGATGATGTGTTACGGCCAAAATTAAATGAAAAATGTTATGTTATAAATATAACAATAACTAAGTGTCGTGCGGCTCGGACATTTTTTGGTTGACGTTTATTTGTGCTTGTTTATTGTTTATCTAAGGTTCCAGCTGATGTATACATCATATTAATTATATTCATCAGTGATTCTGGTTTATGCAGAGTTTAACAGTGTCTTTCTTTTGTTCCAGGAGATTACTCACTCGACATTCGGGACTTGACTTTGGATGATGACGGCAAATATCAATGTCAAGTCAGTTCTGGACTTAATGGTGAGTGACCAGACTTATATTTTCTACACATCATCAAAAAAGGAAATTTGATAGCTAAAGTTCTTTGATGTAAGTGTAATATAGGCAACATAATGGTGTAAGTGGTTGAGACGACGGCTCTTACACCAAGGGTTCCGGGTTCGATCCCCGGGCAGTACAAACATTTGTGTGCGTAAACATGCCTGTTTGTATTGATCTGGGTGTTTTCTATGTATTTGTTTATCCGTTGTTTAGTACCCATAATACAGGCTTCACGCTTAACTTGGGGCTAGTGGCGCTGTGTGAATGTCAGTGGATATTTATTTATTCACCATCCGGTGGATGCCGTTGATTGCCTGTAGTGCCTAAAAACTGTGGCTCTAGCTGATTATTCGTCTATATGATAAACATCATCATCGTCATACCATCAAAAGCTGGATAGGAGCACATAATTCATGGGCCCTTATTTCAGGGCCATAAGTAGACCTAATATCCAACTTCAACAAAAGCATAGCTGTTATAATTTGTGAAATACGTGATATACGTACAACGCAAATAATTTTATACTTTTTTTTAATTTGTAATTATTAAATATCTAATTATATATGTATTTTAGTAAGAACTTTATCTGTTTAACCAATTTTTATTAATTACATATTCATATGTCATTACTATAAATGTGTTTATTACTTTTTATTAATTTACATTTATAGCATGGTTGTTTGCGTCTACCGCTTTTATTATAATTATTTTTCCTGTTCACCATGGCCAGCTGGAAGAAATCTCTTATAGAGATAAGCTAGCCTGTACTTTATTGTTTCTTTCTGTCTACTTAAATTGTCATGCTATGTACGAATAAATAAATAAATGAAAAATAAATATTTTCTCAGTTATTTTCACTGGATTTAATAGCTCATTTCTTTGACTAGGCGAGCCAGCGATCCGGTCCCGGTATGCTCAACTAACAGTCCTGGTGGCACCAGAGCCGCCACGCATCATCCAAGGTGCCTTCATCGATGCGACCGAAGACCAGCCTGTTGATATCGAGTGTATATCTGTTGGTGGAAAACCTGCTGCAGAGGTAATTTATCAAGTACAAGTAACAAAAAAATTAGCGAAATGCCGAACATTTTGCAAATTGGTTTCTACGAATATTTAATACTCATAGCAGAATGTCTGCAAACTGAGACTGATGTTTATGTATGGATGGATCATCGAACTCAATCCAACCACGATAAATATGTTCAGAGCGTTATTACGAGCAAGGAGAATTCTAGGTTTATATAAAAGATTACACTATCTGCAAAATGTCAAAATAATACTGAAATAAATCATCAAAATACTAAAGGACCTTGAGGGTAACCACAATCTCTTAAAACAGTATTGTTATAATGATACGTTAGCATTTTTGTATCAGAAAAGGCGAAGTTATATTACTGTAACACTGTTTTAAGAGATGGCGGTAACCGCCCTGACCAGATAGCAAAGCATTAGTAAAGCATGCTGGGTACAGTTCGAAGTCACTGTTTTGTACATCATCAGCTCATTAAACGTGCCCACCGAGGGGCACGAGCCTACCCGTATAGGGTGATTAGGCCTTAGTCGTCCACGCGGGCCCAGTGTGGATTGGACGACTTCACACACCACCTTCGAATCTCTTCGCAGGCGTGCATGAAGGTTTCCTCACGATGTTTTCCTTCACCGTAAGAGCGTCGGATAATGTACATATATTTTCAAAAATTCGAAAACACATTGGTACGTGTCGAGATTTGAACCTCAGCCCGCCCGGTAGGAGGGCGACAGTCCACACCATTGAGCCACCGACGCTTAGTTGAGCCACCGACGCTCACAAAAGACGAAGTAATATTATTGTAACACTGTTTTAAGAGATGGCGGTAACCTCCCTGACCAGATAGCAAAGCATTAGTAAAGCATGCTGGGTACAGTTTGAAGTCACTGTTTTGTACTCCACTCCTGAATTGGTTTACCTCAAAATGAATAGAGACTGCTGCTCCCTTCTGATCTTTAATACAATCTCTCTCTACTAGCGTCTCTTTCATACTACCTACTCCATCATTAGTCTAAATAATTTGGACTATCAGTTTAAAAGCACGTTTTCATGCCCGAAGCTTGCCAAGAAATGTTTCATAACTTATACAAGAGATCTCGCCGTAATTTTAAATATTGTAAGAATTTCTAACACAATCATAATTTTCGAGAAGTAAGTCAACCACATCAAACTAGTTTCGGATAACCCTTCAACGCGCATTTGAACAGTGCAGTGGTTTGCGGTCTGCAAACTCTAAACTCGTTCGTTGGAAGAGGAAATTTCGGATGTATTTATTTTTAAATATTTGAACGTTCTTGTTCAGATAACATGGGTGGATGGAAATCAAGCTGTCATCAAGAAAGGCGTCCAAGAGAGTATTGTCGAACTGATGCCTGATGGTCAAAGATATCAAACCCGGTAAGATATTTACAAATTTGTTTAACAAAATTACAAAGAATTCTCTAAAGACTAGCACAATTTATTTGCCGCCATTCCTTGTTAACTTTCCAAGACTTTTGATAATTTGAATTGAATTATTATAAATATGTTGAAATAAAAGGATTTTAAATCACCAAAGTTAATCTTCAAAACTTTTGACAATTCACGATATGAAAACCTTAACATTTCAAAATTGTGTTATAAATTGTATTCTTTATCTGAACTTAAAATTATATTATTTTTTCATTTCATGTATACCCTGGCTTTGTTTTATTCTGATAATGCAATTTAGCATAATGATTGTCATCAGCTCAATCCTGCGGTTGATACCAAAGAAGTCCCACCACAACCAGACGATCACTTGTCAAGCGCAAAACACCGCGGACAGAGCTTACAGGATGGCCACAGTTAATATCGAGGTAAATAACAATTTAAATATGATTCATTTTGCATCCTAAACTCAAGTTTTACTTATCTGAAGTACCTACTACTAGATTTTGGGTCTCCTATGCGAAAAACCTATCCTATCCTAACTGACGCGATAGGCAGACTTTTGCCGCGGACACTTTTTAGTGAGATTGATCATCTGGTTACTTCTTTATCTTAAGTTGTTATGTATTATGTATAAAGTAAGGGCAATATGTAAAGTATTGATATCTACAACGAAAGGAGTTGTTATTAGTGGTATTGAGAAAACGGTGCTTATCGTCTTTGCGGAATGTATGTCTCGAAGCCGCCTCTTACTGCACTTACAGAAAGAGTAGGCATGGCGATTATTGCTTCATAATCTGCCGTTAGCACATGGCAGAAATAGTCTTTTGGAGAAACTAATAAATCATTTCTCGTAAAGAAACTTATGAACTCGTTAATGATTCAGTAGGTTGTGAGTTTGTATTAGTCAAGATCGACGACTTTCCTTAGGAAGAATAAGATATACAGGCAGGCGGAGTTTGCCTGGGCCTTTTGTTCGTGCTTTTTTCAAGATCCCTTTTTTCTTTTTAGTTTCCGTTATGTAATAATTATATTTTAATTACTAGGTCAGATACGCCCCAAAAGTGGACCTGAAGATTAAATCGGGCGTCGAAAATGGGAAAGTGAAGGAAGGTACCGAAGTTCGGTTCCTGTGTGAAGTAGACGCAAACCCACCGCCGCAGTTGTACCATTGGTACATTAACGATAACCCTGTTATTGGAGATTATTTCAAGGAAATGGTATGTATTAAATTAAAGAGATTTTTAGGTTTAATTGGTGGAAGTAACATTTGAGTATATTTAAAATACGATAATGAAGCACAGGATATGTAAGCCTGTATCTACTGTGGGGCGTTAAATACTGATGGTAAAATATGTACTGCATAAACAACACTCGTGGGCAAACTTAACTTATTGGTGACATTAAGATGTTGAGTCACCGTTAGATTGTTAATATCTATTACCTACTGAGTTAGATGATGCACACAACAGCAACAAAACTAGTGTTGTGGTGTGTTGTTACAACAAAATCATAAATGCTACAGCGCGACAAAAGGTCACAGTATCATAAATAAATTAACACTATACTATCAAAATCGCTTTACTCATACTCCGATTTAAAAAAAAGAACTTCAATTAATATAGTGGCAAATTTTTTATATAAAATTATTAATAATATGGTGGGCAGTCCTTATTTACTCGGTAAGCTGACTTTCAAATGTTCTCGGTTAAGCGCGCGTAATAAAAAAAACTTTCACAACCCATCTTTGTAAAATAAATTATAGGCAGAATAGTTTCATTGTAAGAGCCACTAATAAATATAATGTAACTTATTCTCATGTTGATATATTCAATGAGAAGATAGCTCGTTTCCGCCTTTCCATCAGCCTTGTAAAATAATTATTATATTTTTTGTTGTTTTCAAATATTTTATTGTTGTTATTATAACAAATAACTTTTTGTTTAGCACCTGTCTCCAGTATATCATAAGCGTATTAAATGTAAATTCGTCTTTGGAAACTTTAAGAAGGCTAATGTGTTACCATATAAAATATTTTGTACCTATGAATTGTAAGAAAGCTGTTTGTTTCCTTAATAAATAAATAAACTTATGAAAGTGACTGTACCTAGAAGATGACCCCCTTCATAAGATAAACAATAAAAACCATGTACTGAGTCACTTGTTTACATATTACAATGTAAGCAATAGTTGAAACAAAGCTACATTGAGTACGCAGTACTTACTGCACAGTCAGGGTTGCCACCTTTAGGGGAGAAAAAATCGGGACGATCGGGCATTCATCAGTGACGTTCGAAACTAGATCCAATCATATTATAACGCATGTGACACAGTCTGAGAAAATGAAAATTTTGTATTTTTCATATAAATCTAACAATATCCATACGTTTTGTTATAAAAGCTGAGACAGGGCCCATTTGACCACAAAAAATATTTTATTTTCTTGTTTATTAAGTACTTAATGATTTGCTTTCTTCTTTCTTTTCACGTTTTTTTTTTGTTTTTTTTTATGTATCTTTTAACTGTTTTAATCTTGTCATGATTTGTGTTCTCTTTGTGTTCAAATAAATGTATTTTTTCTTTCTTTTTGTTACGAGCCGATTTGAATAATTATATATCAAGTTTGTTATTTTTGATGTTATTTGATTGATCGTGTATTGTAGAAAATTGGAACAAAATCGATAGCTGTTGGGACCCGGGACAATGCCTTCGAAATCGGGACGGGTGGCAACCCTGTGTACAGTGCATAGTGAATTTTTCAAC
The DNA here is from genome assembly GCA_019425675.1 of Leucinodes orbonalis. NCBI lineage: Eukaryota > Metazoa > Arthropoda > Insecta > Lepidoptera > Crambidae > Leucinodes > Leucinodes orbonalis. Next base: position 56,300 of record PQWD01001289.1, read on the forward strand.
AGAGAACACTTGATATTGTATGCATGAGTGAGTCCGTGTAGTATTGTTACATGCACTGTGCTGAATTTTGAACTTTACGAATCGAAAACTGTAAAATAATCAACTGATCGATTTGGGGAATTATTCGCCTAAACTTTTTAGAATAAAAATGACGAATAGTTAAAACATTTTTGCATCTTCCATTCTGATAGTTTTTCCTATGAAACTTGATCTGTTTAGTGATAAGATGATTAGGTCCGTATTCCGGAACGATACTTAATATTTATCGTATATAGCGCTATCCCTTCCTAATTCAAAGTAAAGATGAACGTTGAGTCTGGTTCTTGAATACGGGCCTTAGTCATATATTTATTTATGCCATAGAAGACAAGCAAACGTCTCATCTGCTGGTACATGAAACGCCGCTTCTGTACATTTGCAATACCAGGGGTTATTGCAAATATGTTTTTGGCCCTATTAATGGTATACGCTCTTTTAACGAAGGTTGCCAGGTTGTATAGCTCAGGAAATTCACTGACATTCACACAGCGCTATATAGTCCTAAATTAAGCATTTAGCCTGTAATATGGACACTAAACAACTTTTTTTTTTTTTTTCGGAATGACTTATTGCTGTTGGCCGCAGGTGGCCTTCACAGCTTCACCGGACAATTGGCGAGCGCAGATGGCTCTCAGCCCAAAAATTTATGCAACGGGCCTAAGGGTGTCCCAGAGTGTGACGCGAACCTCGGCTTAGGGCGTTGCGGGGAGGCTAGGTAACCTAGTATACGTTTGGGAGAAAAACGACCGGGCACGTGCCGGTATCGTGAATAGGGACTGGTCGAACCTACAGGGATTCGCGGCGAAGGCCCCCGCCGGCGGGGACGGAATCTCGGTCTTGATGTGTTTCGTGTGTTCTGAAGCAATTGAGATGCTTTACGCTTTTTGTCTGTCGCAATGGCAACAGTGATCGGATCATAACACTAAACAACGTGTAAACATACTTGTTTAGGTTTTATTAAATACATTCATATTATATATAGAAACACCCACACCAATACAAACAGACTTGTTCATGCACCCAAATGTTTGTACTGCCCGGGGATTGAACCCCGAACACTTGGTGTAGTAGTACTCTCAACCATTACACCAAATGGGTCGTCGAATTTAATTTTTATGTTCATCATCCACCAATCCGCATACAGCCCGCGCGATGGTTTACAGCTCAGTGTCACTATAGTTAAGCTTTGCGGAAAAGCTGTAAAAAGTATGACGATTTAAAATGTATTTACAAAATTTTCTCTTGCTCTAGATAATATTCAACGTAACAAGGAAACATAACAATGCTGCGGTCAAGTGTGAAGTCAGCAATACAGTCGGAATTCGGGACAAAACTATCACTTTGGAGGTTACATGTAAGTATTATATTCTCTAAGATAGAACGTTTTGTAAAAAACCGGAAAATTGGGTCCTTTGGACTTTTTTTATGTGCAATATATATTTTTTCGTAAGTAGACAAACGAGCAGATGGCTCACCTAATGGAAAATACTTGTATTATTTTCTGCAATACTATACAAGCACATACAAAAATTCTGAATCAGAATAAATAACCCTGTTTTGAAAACTGCAAATTATAAGTTTTAACAATGTGTTCCATACTGTTGAGAGTGTTGAGATTGTTTACATTAGTATTATAAGCAAAATACGAAGAGCGGTGCCTCTTAACACAGGCAACTTTATGCTTAAATGGAGGATCCAGACACATTTTTGTAAGCTGATAGAGAAATAAATAAATAGTTAAAAATGAAAAAAAAAACTACGAAACCACCTCACATTGCAAGTTCAAGGTTAAGTTTTTAAAAATATAACTTATTGAAAGCCTTTCAATAGTGTATTATAAGGCAACACTATCCCGAACTAATCATTGGCCGCTCCAACCAAAATAATCAACTTACGCTAATCCACCGCCACAACCAGCATGATCAAACCAACAGAGCAAGATTTCTAGAAGTCTCCGGAGATCTCAGACCTATGTGCAAACGTTTGCAATAGAAATGTTTAATATATCCGTTCAATCGGCCCCTAATACAAGCCCTTCCCACGGGAGCACGCCGGAAAGCCGAATCACTCTGGCACGGAATTATTTACTAGTGGCTGCGTAAAGCTAGATATATATGTATATAATATATCTAGCTTTGATATAAATAGTGTACGCTCAATACATTTGGTAGCGGTTAGGAATAATACTGCCTTAAAACAAGGATATTGTTTTGAAAAGTCAAGAAGAATTTTTTTTGGAATATTATTGGAGACCTTAAGGGTGTATATTAGTTATGAAGAAATCTTTAGAAAGGGTGTATATTAGTTAGACCTCCCATCAATTTGCTATGCCCTTGCAGGGCGTCACATGTACACCTACTAGGAAATCTGTATGTGTACCATCCTATCTATGTAATTTGACATACAATAAAAACATTGAATTTAGGGTAAGATAAGTCAAGTTGAAGTGGCAGTGGGCTGGTCACGTATGTCGCAGAACCGCGTCTTGGCAAGCGTAGCGTAGGACGCCCTCCGGCCCGATGGACCGACGACTTGCGAAAGGTCGCTGGTGGAAGCTGGATGAGAAAAGTGGAGTCTGGATGTCTGGTGCAAAATGGGGGAGACCTATGTCCAGCAGTGGACTACGATAGGTTGAAAAGAGAGAGAAAGAGAGAAGTCAAGAAAATAATAAACGTGTTTCTTTAAGAACCCTTTTCTGAATGTGTCCTACATTACCTATAAACACCATACAAATTACTTAGTACCATAAAATAAGATACAAATATATTAATAAGTGCAAAAACCACAAGTCTTATTTGTACGAAGTCATAATTTTACGATACAGTCTACTTATTCATTTTCCATCTCATCAATATTGAAAATAAAATAAATTATTGGGATTTAAAGCTTGAGCATACGCGTTACCAACTAGTACTAGGCCGTCAACTTCTTTGTGATTCATATATTTATTGATAATTTTGTAACAGTCCAGAACCAATCAACAGAAGTTTTGCTGGGTAAACTGGGCAGTCTAGCTTTGTGAGCCATAATCATTTTAATTTATGAATCAAACTTAAAGCATGCAGGCAATATTAGAAAACATGGTGTTTTTCTCATACTAAAAACCCACCATTTGCCAAAATAGATTTGTCTTTAAAATAGTGATAGCGAGAACCTGTCATAAATTTATTTTCCCTAAAACAAAGATAAGGTTTGTCTTTATAAATAACTTTATTATGAAGCATTTCTAAAATACACTTCGAATTTTCAGCTTCCTCAATTACGAAATAGACCCATCCTTACACGTCGCTTTTGAACAATGTATGACAGAGTATCCATATTTCAGACCCGCCTGCATTTCGAACTCGACCACAGAACATCGAGGCTGAAGAGGGCGCAAGAGTGACCCTCAGTTGCGATGTTGATGGTCAACCTGCCCCGGAAATTCGGTGGCTATTCCATGAGCCGGGACGCATCGGGGTAAGTGACTACCATGCTTGACAAATTATTTTAATTTAATCTTTAGTGACTTCACAACAAAGCTGTTTAGTGATTCACTCTTAAAATTGAAATTTATGGATCCGAATATTCACCTGCCTGTAGTCTATGTATCAAGTGTATTTTAAAACAGAAAAAAAGACTAAGGCAGTCTATGTATCAAGTTGTGTATTTTGAACCAGAAAAAAGGCTCAGGCGAATTAAAAATATAATCTAGAGCTAGGTTAGATTAAAAAAACATACTAACCAGTCCAAAAATTAAGTCTTTTCTATACATTAACTTTTATTTATCTGTCTGTGTAAGTTTGAATCATGAAGTAACAAATAAAGTTTAAAATATGATCTTTTATTTTTCCATGATTTAATACGATGATTGAAAATATCATGATAGCATTTATGTGAGCATCCGGTATTTCAGCAGGTCAAAGGAAAGGCTCCTAACTTGAAGGTGTTCGTCTCAAAGGAAACTGCAGGTAGATACATTTGCAAAGCCACTGTGGAAGGATATCCTGAAATTGAGAGTGAAGCGTCCATATTTATTAAAGGTAAGTAATTAAATATTTATTTATTTACTAAAAATAACCACCTCCATGGTTTAGTAGTCTGATCAATAATTTGTGATTGCTGCTTGATCGGTATCCTCCTTCTGAATATTGTTTGACAATATATGTAATTTCCATAAAATATTAGTAACTGTTACTGAAATAGTAAAATTTTAACCTCATATTGTTGTTTGACGACCCATTTGTTGTTGCGCTTGAGACGTCTGCAACACCAAGGTTCGATCCCCGGGCAGTACAAATATTTGTGTGCATGAACATGTCTGTTTGTAATGGTCTTGGTGTTTTCTATGTATGTAATTAAAAAAATATATAAGTATGTTATTTATGTTACGAAACTGTTGAGATTCTATCCTTTTTCGTACTTAGCATAAAAATAAAGCTAAAATGTTGCGCACTATTGTGTTTTCTTTTTATTTGAAATTAGCACAAAATCCAAACATTTTCTCTTAGTACATCCTTGGTTTCACTTCGTCACAATTTGTCAAAGTTAGTTCTGATATTGATTATAAATTTTCAAAGATCCTTAACCTTAATGATGTTTGTCCAGGACCACCAAAGATCGTATCAAACAGAACCCAAATCGGTTCAGAAGGCGAAAGTGTTACAATCGAATGTGCTGCCATCTCTGTTCCTAAGCCTGACGATGTGCGATGGTATTTCGAGGGTAAAGAGATCAGCATTATACAAAATCCGGTAAGTTGTTCTACCATTACCTTACTATCTTTGGGAACTACTTTTTTTAGTTTAAATATTTCATTTTTAGAGTTGGGTTCCTTTTATTTTTAGCCAGATATCCTACTTCTTCTATCCTTATTTAACCTCTATGTATATGTTTTCTTAATGGGTACCTCAGTTTCATACTAAATGTGCTTTAAGTAAAACTCAGCTCAGGTAAGAAATAGGAGTCTATTCAACCTATCGCATGCCACTGCTGGACATAGTTCTTCCATTTGCGCTAGATATCCCGGTCTTCCGCTTTTCTCATTCAGCCTCCACCAGCGACCATTTGTAAGTCGTCGGTCCTTCGACTAATAGGAGTAAAACTACTGAATACAGTGTGACATTTTCATGTCTTTATTTTTACACGTTGAGTCTTGTACTTGCATAATTTACAAACAGAAATGCATAATATCTAGCATGACTAGTCACCCAACCTATAAAATATAAAAACCCAGTAATGTGGCAGATTAAAGCCCGAAGCTTCTCAAAGCTGTTTTGGGAATGTCCTTGTACAGCAGTAAATGTTATTAAGAATATTTTCGTATTCTCATTCCCAAAAAGTATAATAATAATTCATATAAACTCACAAAAAGCTGTGAAATAATATAGATAAAAAATAATTAGTACTTTTTCCACAGGACTACGCACCCCTCGAGAAAATTCTACCAGATGGCATAGTTCTGTCCAAACTTGTAATCAGAGCAAGCCAGTCAAAGCACTACGGGACATATAACTGTAGCGTCACTAATGAATACGGGAACGCCAATGCTGCGATAATTTTGAAGCCTTTGAGTAAGTAAAATTCAAACACCACACACATTTCTCCGGATCAATATTACCTCCTTGTAGTAATTTCAAGGAATACTATAAATATGGGGATAACAGACATAATAGAAAATATCGGATGACACCTCTTTTTGCGGTTGCCATAAGAAGTGGTTACAAACCATTCACTAGAACGTAAGCAGCTCTTATGAAATCACTTTTTAGGGTTCCGTAGCCAAATGGCAAAAAACGGAAACCTTATAGATTCGTCATGTCTGTCTGTCTGTCCGTCCGTATGTCACACCCTTTTTTCTCCGAAACTATAATCACTACACTATTTAAACTTTGTAAGTATATGTATTCTGTGAACCGCTATTAGGTTTTGACAAGAAACTTGTAAAATAATTAATATATTTTGGGGCTCCCCATACATTGAACTGAAACTCAAAAAAAATGTTTTTCATCGTACCTCCCCGTGTGGGGTATCAATGTGTAGAACTTGAAAAATGATAAAGAGGTTCCTAATATCATTTTTTTTATAAATTGAATAGTTTGCGCGAGAGACACTTCCAAAGTTGAAAAAATTGTGCCCCCTGCTCTAATTTCTAAACTATGGCGTTGATAAAATAAAAATATATATGATGTACATTACCATAAAATCTAACAAGGAAATTTAGTTTGACCGATTTCTGGTGTGTAGTTTTTTTTTATACTTCATAAACGGTGAACCACTATTTTTCATATTAAAGCTGTAGTAGGTGCCTTAGTAAATTAAAATTATTTTATTAAATGTTACTTGCTGCTGCGGAACCCTCCACGGGCGAGCCCGACTCGCGCTTGGACAATTTAAGTACTGTTGAGGGATGAATGCAGACGATGTTATTGAAAGCAATTTCAAAGTTTGATTAATTCATTTTCGAAATCTTACTTACACAAAAATTAGAATCATCGGAGAGCGTAAAAACATATTGCTATTTCAGTTAACACAAAAGTAAAATAAGTTGAACTTGTACAAATATCTAAAATATTGGAGCACTGAGTTAACATGTTTCATTTTTAAAATTATTATTCAGCAAATTCAACGTGTATGTCTACGTTTATTTTTACTAAAATCCTTTTAATACTGTATCTGAGGTGTTTTAAATCACATATTTAGTTTATGCTAGCAACGTCGAAAATATTTCATGTGTTTTAAAATAATTCTACTCTAAAAACTAACACTGTCAGCTTTGTGGTGAGATATTATTTTATAAATCCATTCTCTTTAAAATTATAATAAATTCTAGCTTTGACTAAAAGGGCTTGATTATGTATGTAAATTATTTTACTATGACGTTAACCCTTCTGGACTTTGACCCCGGTTGGGCGTAATCCTTCTTTAAAGGAATTTCTTAAGTTTATTAATATCGAGGGTTATCCGACCTAAATAAATATGAAGTGTTGCTTTATCACTTTTGTTACCCGATAATGCTTTAATCTAATTAATATCATGTTACAATGCAAATACTTCCGAAGCAAAAAGTTCTGTAGTTATATATAGGTTATTGTTTGTATAAATTACAATGGTGAATTCCAAAAAGTAGAAAGAGAAAAATATTTTATATTCTTGAAATATGTGCATACATATAAAGACAGTTAACAAAGAAAAGAACAGTTCATGAATTACTAATAATAACAAAATTAAAAATATAAATAATAATTTACATGATTGTGTAATACAGGTTATATAGGCCATAGAGTTACAAAAGTTCAGGAAGTTATTGATTTTAAAAATTCGAATATTGATATGCTAAAAACAAAACAAGTTTACCAACTAGTTATTATACTACCAAAGTGCAGTTATACTTTTTATGATTGGATTTGAACCTTAACGCAAGTTGTTTAAGAGTACAATTTGACTACAAATATCGAAAATTAATCAGCCTTCAAAATTTAAACTTAATTAACATTCATTGTTTCAGAAACCCTCCCACTCTTCATCATCCTTATCGGAGTTACGTCTGGCATAATTATCTTCTCTGCTTTCGTCATCCTCGTAGTGTTGTGCCATCGCAAAAGAAGAAAGAGCAGTCAAAAGATGAGTGAAAAACCTGACGTAACGGTCACCACCGTGATATGTATAAAGACAGCGACAGAAGTTCCAACATAAGCGATCTGAAGCCTCAACTACACCAGAGCGATGGAAGCTATGAATTGGTAAGAGCAATAATCAAATAATCTACTTACCTCATAAAGACACGGTCACGGCATTCAGCGCCAGCAACTAGCGACATTTATATATAGGTCATAGCCTGTTAAACGCTTTCTGACCCTAAAATGTCATTTTTTACAAACTATTGATACCTATCCAAAAAAAAAGGTTTTGTATTTATTATGTTTCTATACATTGTTCATGTATCTCCCATTACAATTTGGGATAGGTTTATTCATGCGGGCTTTTGGCCAAGCAAAAATAATACTTCATCATCATCATCAGCTCATTAAACGTCCCCACCGAGGGGCACGAGCCTACCCGTATAGGGTGATTAGGCCTTAGTTGTCCACGCGGGCCCAGTGCGGATTGGACGACTTCACACACAACCTTCGAATCTCTTCGCAGGCGTGCATGAAGGTTTCCTCACGATGTTTTCCTTCACCGTAAGAGCGTCGGATAACGTAGATACATATATTTTTCGAAAATTCGAAAATACATTGGTACGTGTCGGGATTTGAACCTCAGCCCTCCCGGTAGGAAAGCGACAGTCCACACCACTGAGCCACCGACGCTCTCAAAATAATACTTAAGCAATGAATATTAATTGAATTAAAAATGAAATTAAGTGTGAATATTTTGACGTAAGATATACTTTCCCCTAACTATCTGTTTCAGTTTGAAGTTGTAAAAAAATTCTAACGATTCGGCACGTATTATGGATTGCAGGGTTATATATGTGTTTTTGGGTAATTGATATTTTCTAGACTTGGGTGTAGTTGCTTTGGTATAAATCCTGTGACTGAAACTACGATAGGTACTAAGGTGACCTGCTTCATTTTCCACACTCTTGTAATTTGGTCCTGCAGATCAGTGTATATATTTATTATATTATTATAAATTAGATAATGCTATGCAAATATATATCCCCAAACTTTACACCCCGCCATCTAGCTTTATTTGGAAAAAGTGGCTTACTTTAGCAACTGAACAACGAAAATGCACTAATAATATAGATATACTTAGCCAAAAAAATACAAACAGACATCATCAGACAGATTTTCGTTTGTACAGCAAGGTTAAACCTGAAATCTATGGAATGTTAGGTAACTTCTCAACCATACACCATAAGTGTCGGGTTTGAACACTTGTCTAAAAACCTAACTGTGGGTACCTACTTAGAACTGGTAGAGTTATGAGTAGCATCATGAGTAGGTTAGGTTAGACTAAATGAAAAAGCTTATTTATTACATGATATTTAAAATAACCAACGAAACGATGAACGCTTAGGGCGATAAATAAATAAGTAAAGCCGGTTTTAGATAAGGCAAACACAATCAAGACCAATGATTTGGAAAGATTCGATTGTCCAAACGAATTCGTGTTCAGTATCAGCGGACTCGATCGGAATTCCCCATCGCTGTGGAAGTATCGACTAAAATTATTAGAGCCCTGGGCAAACTATTTTTGACTATCAATAACTGCACAGTTATGCATACAGATGAATAGAAATATTCCATCTAGATTATAAATTTATCTCTCTCTATCTTTAAGCCTGGACCACTGCTAATATTACCAGTCTACCTCGTTATTGTAGTGCTTCGTCTATGTTTGCCGAAGCACGCACAGACTGCTTTTATACAATAATGAGGAAGAGATGCGGCGCGCTGTGGGCGCGAACACGCGCTGCACCGAACTCCGTCCTGAGCGGGTTGGCTGACCGGTGGGACTCCCCATTAATACATCACTGGTCACGGCTTACAGCGCTTGCAACAACATACATCTCATGTTAAACAGTTTCTGACCCTAAAATGACTTTTGTACAAACTTTTTATTTATTTATTTCTAACTATGGATTCCTATCTGAAAATAAAGTTTTTATTATTATTAAACATAGGTATCCTTTATTTGGCGCCTGATATCTCAGATCTGTGCTTTTCTCATCCAGCCTACTCAAGCGATCCGAGGACGTCCTACGCTTGCCACACATTTTTAATACTCCAAAACTCAACTAGTCATGAAGCGAGCTATGCTACGGCACTATTTATTTGATAAAATTAGAAACGTTATCCGTAACAGAACTAAAACCACCTGTGAAGCTCAGCGGATCATAAAGTTGAAGTGGCAATGGGCCAGACACGTTGGTCCTGAATGTCGCAGAACTGATGGCCGCTGAGCACACGAGTTCTTGAGTGGAGACTACGTCTTAGCAAGCGTCGCGTAGGACGCTTTAGGTTGCAATCATTATCATCATAATCAGCTCATTATACGTCCCCACCGAGGAGCACGTGCTTACCCATATAGGGTGTGTATAGGCCTTAGTCGTCCACGTGGACCCAGTGCGGATTGGCCGACTTCACGCACAACCTTTGAATCCCTTGTAGGCGTGTGCAGGTTTTCCTTCACCACTAGAGCGTAAATGATTTATATATATAATATAATATACTAATGATCTATCTATCTATCTAGAGCGTCGGATAATGTACATATAATTTCGAAAATTCGAAAACACATTACACAGTACGGTATTTGAACTTGCGCCCTCTCGGTAGGAAGGCAACAGTCCACACCATTGAGCCACCGACGCTTGCAATATTTTCATATATTTTACGATATATTCAACGTAATGGTCGAGACGCTGTACACCAAGGGTTCAGAGTTCAATCTTGGGGCCGTACTGAAATTTGTGTGCACGAACATGTCTGATTGTACTAACTGTATTATTTTATAGGTATATAATAGGAATAAGAGCGTCGATGGCTCAGTGGTGTGGACTGTCGCTTTCCTACCGGGAGGGCTGAGGTTCAAATCCCGACACGTACCAATGTATTTTCGAATTTTCGAAAAAAATATATGTACGTTATCCGACGCTCTTACGGTGAAGGAAAACATCGTGAGGAAACCTTCATGCACGCCTGCGAAGAGATTCGAAGGATGTGTGTGAAGTCGTCCAATCCGCACTGGGCCCGCGTGGACGACTAAGGCCTAATCACCCTATACGGGTAGGCTCGTGCCCCTCGGTGGGGACGTTTAATGAGCTGATGATGATGATAATAGGAATGTATTGACAAAAATACGTACATTTGAACCGATGTTTAGTATCTAACGATATTATATAAGCTTCTTGCTTTGATTAGGGGTTGACGTGATGTGAATCTCAGTGGATATGTATTTATTTATACCTTTTGTTTTAGGATTACACCAGCTCTGACCGTTCGGATATCAAAATGGCGGGTGGGATCCCATTGTCTGGGCCGGTTCCTTTGCCAAAACTCCACCACGAAGATCAACTCATGCAGTTCAGATATAGCAACGATTATTCCGATCCTGCTTACACTGTTGACCCTTATTATAAGGTAAGAAAGTTATTTTTTTGATAATATTTTCAAAAGTGTAATGAAAACCTTTCAATTTGATTGATGCTTAGTAATAATTTACTATATAATGTTTTTATTTGCGCAGACACCAGGGTTTTGTGTACGATTATCCTCAAGGATACATGCCTCAAACCAACCTGAGGGTACAGTCACCAACACAACTTGAAGTCCCAAATAATAGGTAAGGTTTTAAAAGATATATCAGTTCTTTTTTTGTTTTGTACGTTGTCCGGTTACGGAATATTTAAATGAAAAATACCCCATAATTAATTAAAATTATTCCCAGTATCTACACAGTGTATTGAGTATGTCAGTTTGCCCCAAATATTATGTGTTTTTTTTTCATCATCACCAAAAGTTCATTGTTCTTTTATTTTATGACTAATTGCGTTAATAAATTATGAAGAGTTTATTTATTTTATATATTTAAAAAAGAAGTGTTCAATAAATAAGTGATGACATATTTAAATTTTACTTATCCCAACTTTTAATATTCAGACAGATTCTGTGACATCCCTTTAAACAGAGGCCGAGAAGCACTGCTCTCTCATTAAACATGTCCTTTTAGTACTGCCAAGCTTAGAGATTATAGTAAAACCCTCTACTATCGTAGTGGTATTCTCTCAGTTGATTCTCACTGGCTGCTCAAGTAATACCTAATCTGATATCCCATCAGGTCCCTCCAAGGTTCATTAACACGAAGTATCGACACGGCATCAACGCTCCCTCTGTCGGCGAGCTCTCAAAACAACTCCTTGCAACGAAGCAAGCAGGATGAGACTGATGCCATCAACCATTTAGGACTACCAGTCGACGGTGATCGTAAGTCTCTATATTATTTAAATTTTAAAGTTGATTAATTAAAAAAAATTAACATATATTCTTTATGTTGCTCAGTGTACAGAATAATCAGGGCGCTCACCCGATGGTAAGAGATGCGCCTGACTACGACAGCGCAACACTGGTGGACCAACAACCGATAGACAGTTATTATTTACCACCACTGTCGCACTGCTCCCGACACCCGTGTTAGGTCACTTATACCGGAATTTGCTAGCTACAGTGCCCTCATCCCGTAGCACAAAAGAACATAATACTTCTATTTCACGGAATATTAGCTAGCACTGTGGTGGTATCTACCGCATCATCAGCTCATTAAACGTCCCACCGAGAGCGCGAGATTACCCGTACGCGGATGTAGGTCTTAGTCGTCCACGCGGGCCCAGTGTGGATTGGCCGACACCTACCTAGACGACTAAAATAAACTTAAGTTTAATAATGACTATAACAGTGCTAGGGCTATGAAATAGTCGAGGAACCCTACATAGATATATGTCCGACTTGCACAATTTTTTTGTATTCAATGCAGATTTATATTTGTGATTTTCTATTTTAGCTCCATTACCGGCTTACGCGCAACCAAACTCCAAATCTCAAGGAGTCGACCTAAGATACGCCGCAACGTACGGCAATCCTTACTTGAGGAACAGTGGTTTGGGTGAGTATTTATTAATAATTTAAGATATCTTAAAAAATCCACCCCGTGGTAATTGATACTGTTACCCTTTGATATAAGTAACTGCGAAGGAACACGGAGGTTCTCCGAAAACCAATCACTCAAGAATTGATCTGGTATAATCAAGGGGTCATGGTCCCAACAACGTTAAGGGAGCAATGCGTTACAGACCTTTGGTAGAACGATGAAAAAAAATGTACGAAAAGGTACTCCAGTCACCCGGCCCCAACCCCACTTTCATCGTGCAGGCTTTGATAAAGTTTTTTTATGTTATTAGTGTACAGGACGGTTAGGACGCTCACCTGATGATAAGTGATACATGAGCATGTCAGAGCGGCATTCAAGGAGACTAACAACTGCGCCCGACACCAGAGACTACAGGTCTTATACCCAGTTATTTCACAAGCTACAGTGCCCTCATCTCTAAACACAAAAGTGCAAACAATCCTGTTTCACGGGACTATAATTAACTGGCACTGCGGTGGTACCTACCTAGACGACTCAGTATCGACTCTACCACCTAAAAATAATGATTGATATTTGTTCCCAGGTTTCGGGAATCAAGTGCACACGGCGAAGCCTGCTGCAACACCTGCTCCTCCCCCCTATTCGGCGGTCAGGAGTTCTGTAGTCTTGCCTGCAGGTATAGTTTTGACATATTGTAATTGTTTATAGCATGCTGTGGATAAACCGAGGGCTTGCTTGAAGCCATGATAGTTTGGATGAGCGAAGAGAATGGGTTATTTTGTCCAGCAGTGGACTGTGATAAGTTGAAAAGGGTGTGAATGAAGAAGACGACGACCGGGATAGCTGGCGCAAAATATTTGAAGAGACGTATATACAATTTTTCCATAATGAAGGAATCCCTTTTGTTCAAGAGCTAATGACTAAAGCTTTAGTTTATTTTATCACATTACTAGCATATTCTGGGAACACAAAAATACTTTTTCTAAACACCCACGTGGTAATGTCTTAATGCTGTAACTAGTCTAACAATAACTTCAGTTTATATCTAAGAATTGTAATCCCACTCCATCCCTTGTGAATTCCAGCTGTTAAGAGTATTGAGTTCTATATCGAAACTGGATATTTCGAAACAAACTTAGTAGGAAAATCAATATAAATATTGTTTTCACTTTTGCACGTGCTTGTATTTATGAGGTAATTTATTAATAATACCGGCTACTTACTGTTGGTATTATAAAATCTTATAACTGTCCACTGCTGGTATAATGGCCTCCTCACCGATAGTTAAGGGTTTCCCTCCAACCTTTGTCTCCACCTTGTCTTCAAAAGGTTAGGTGTAATAAAATAGAACTACCTCAGAAATTTTTTTATAATATGTATAAACGGCTTACACTGTATAATATATTCCCTTATATGGGGAAGGCTGTTTACACGAACTATACGTATTTGCAAACGTGAAAATCGTCCGATTACCGAAATACGCCACAATTAATTAGTCTCATTTTTCACAGGTAATGGAAACCAGCCGACGCAGGCAACGCATGTATAGTGAATACGAATAAAAAACTTTCTATTCAAGTACTGCGTTCTACTTCACTCAACAAAATTGCTAGAATACAAGTGAAATATAAAATAATCTCAAGGTTTGATATGAGTCAACACTTTTTTTAGTGACTGTACGTACTGACAATCAACGAGCGCCTACTAAAAGAACATTCAAAGTGTGATATCGGGTGCAGTCTATTTGCGAAACGTTGCCTAATTTGGTATCTTTGTCTAAAAATCTTTTACATAAGATAAAAGATTTCTATATAAGTGCATCTTTAAATTGTATGTAGAAGTGTTAACCTTCGATTGTTTTAAAAATATTTCAAATCTGTATTTATACTACAAACGTTTGAGATGAATTTGACGCAGTGACTTATGAGTGTGACAGTACGGTCACATTACATTAGTGATTTAACTCAAAAATGTTTTTGTAATATACTATGTTCCTAAATAGAATAAAAAGCGACTGAAATGTATATATTCGAATATAAGTAAAGGATTTGGACTTTCAAAGATTTTGAAATTGAACGCTTTTATATGCATTTTGTAAATGTAAATGAATTAATAATCATGTGCATAGGTCGATTTAAATGTAACTTAAATGTAAAAAATGGGTTAAGAATTGTTCAGACATCATTGCATGTAAGTGTTTCAATCATACGTTACTTCATGTTATTATTTGTAATGATTATATTTTATTTTAATGTAAATAAATACACAAAATTTTCTTTTCATGGCGATTTCAATTAATTTTTATTCTGATGAAATGAGATTTTGTATACAAAGTATAAAAATAGTGATTAAATAGTAAATATAATGTAATGTTTTTTGTTTGTATTTAATAAGTATTTCGTACATTTTCAGACTTGTAATGGTATTGCTCAACCAGCTAATTTATCGTATAATAATCGCTATTCCATTTTCACTCTCTTAGAAAACGATGATAACTAGTATTTATTAGAACTCTACAGACTGACAAAGATATTTTGTAAATTTTATAGTGACTTAAGTCTACCATTGACAAAGAAAAATGATAAAAATAAATGTTGTGTAATTATAATTATAATAATAATGTTTTTGCAAAATATGCCTTGATTAAAATTTGACGATTATAATCAATAAGGTAGTTAATTAGATAGAAGAAATAATTCTTAACAGAGATCTTCGAAGAAATTAAAAAAGTTTTCTGTGATAATAGTAGTGTCGATAGAATTACATTTTTAAATATGTTTTAGATTTTTCTTGACGACTGTACTTGCTAATAAAACATATACCGTAAAACAAAGTTATTAATTTGCTACACAAATATTGGAGTTGATTGTATTTGCTTGAGCAAAAAGTAATTTTGAAAGTTTGAAAAAAAAAGTAAAATAAATATGTTTTGCATGATTCAGTGTTTTGATATTTGCATGTGAATATTATTTGTCATTTTATTCATGGTCATTCAGCTCTATAAATATACATTTTGACATCAGCTTTGTGTTTTATTTCACCTTACCAATGATGTAAAAAGTATAGATTCGTGATATGCTCACAAAACAATCGAAAAAGTGTCCCGAATGCAGAGACAGCACACATACACATATTTCGAATGAGCGTACATTTACCTAAACAAAAGAGTACAAACGGTACTCTCTTCGGCGGTTCGTTTTTAAGGCACTGGTGGCGTATCTACCTTTATATATACAGAATATCACTGCACCTTACAATAACCTCAATTATTCAACAACCTATGAGATATAAGGGTTCGATCCCTATTCAATATACAAACATTTGTGTGCACATAATGTCCTCTTGTATTTGCAAAAAAATAAAACTATGTTAATGGTTGTTGTTGGGTGTCAACTGCAAGGGATCGGTCCGCGTGGAAATCATTAGGGGAGGCCTTCGTTCAGCAGTGGACGTTCTACGTTGTAATGATGATGATGATGATGAATGGTTGTTTAGAACTTACTCTTCAAGCTGCTTGTCTTTGGAGGGCGCTGTTACCTTAAACTTAAGTTTTTATATTAATATCAATCAAGACTAGGTGGTAGGCTCGGTACTGAGTCGTCTAGGTAGGTACCACCGTAGTACCACATATCATCCCGTGAAATGGGAGGGTTTTCCACTTCTGTGTTTCGGAATGTGGGCATCTTATGTCTCGGGTGATGGGTGCAGTGCGGTAAATAACTGTCTATCAGTTGTTGGTCTTACTCAATGCCGTTCTGTCATGGTCAGACGTATCACTTACCATTAGGTGAGCATCCTGACCGTCCTGTACACTTTGTAACATAAATCGGTTCCTTAGAATCCATTTCTGGGATCGGGCCTAATTCATGTTCATATTTTAACAAAATATTTTGTAAAGAACTACAAGGGGTTATATTTTTTGTATTTCATCGAGTGAGTGACGTAACTTGAGACCTAAACCACCTTTCTCCCTGTTTTATATTTCCTTGTCCCTTTTATTTATAAATAAGGATTATGGCTCGCCTTCAAACTCAGAACAAATTATATAATTGGAATATATAACACGACTCTAAAAGTAGTTGGTTAAGGTACCATTGAAACCTTTTAAACGGTATCCTTTAAGTAATTAATAATATTATTTATTTCCAAAACCTATACATATACCGATACACCTCCAGATCCTGAGGTCAGCTTTAGATGCAAAAGGTAGACACCAGAATCCATCATTATCATCAGCCTATAACCTCCCACTGCAGGGACAGGCCTCCCCAAACAACATGGCTATGGAGAGTTTGGGCTGTAACCCAACACGCGGTCCCAGTGATGAGTGAGTGTTAACAACTACAATCATATGAAAGTAGCCGGTAACGACGGCTTACCGTGCCTTCTGAAGCACTGAATGAATTTTCTCATTCGATAATCAGGTGGTTCAGCCTGTAATTTCCTAAACAAAGTGATTTTTTTTTTTTTACATTAAATAGGCCAGCGTTTGACTACGCCTTGTCTGGTGTTAAACATCGACGATGTCTAGGATGAAACACGCTGACCTAGAATAAACCTATTTACTCTCGACTTGAAGACCCCCAAATTGTACACCTCGGGAAAAACATAAGCTGGCAACGAATGTAAAATGTACAAAGCGGTTTCACCATACGGTCTCCAATTCGAACCCACGACTCCCGGCTCACGCAGCGATGTATACCAACGTTGACTACACTAGACCACGAAGGCATCATCATCAGCTCATTATACGTCTCCACCGAGGGGCACGAACCTACACGTAAAGTGTAACACGGTGTGCTTTAGTCCACGCGGGCCCAGTGCGGATCGACCGACTTCAGGCCCTACTTTTGAATCTCTTCACAGGCGTGCGCTGGTTTCCTCACGATGTTTTCAGCGTCGGACAAACGTAAATATAATTTCGTAAATTCGGAACGACATTGGTACGTGGCGGGATTTGAACCTGCACCCTCCGGATCGCAACAGTCCGACGCTCACTCTCTCTTCAGACAGCATTATATGGCTTAGATGAATTTATTTGAAAGGGTGAATAGGCTGTTTCTAGACTGGCATGATCCATACTAGGCCGCATCATCACTTACCATCAGGTGAGATGGCGGTCAAATGTCTACCTATAGATGATAAAGAAAATATTACCATTTCTTCCTTGGCCAATACGGATGTACTCGATCCAGTTTCCTTATTTTGTTTTGATACAAAAAAGGGCTAGAAAATGAGCTTTTGATGGCGTTGGCTAATGACTCTTTATATTCCGCTCAGTGGTTAACGCGAACTATAGACGTTGACAAAAACTTAATGACTTGTAAGCCTCTATCTTCAAAATGGCGACTTTGCTTATGGTATAATGTATATTGTATACCCCCGTTTACGGTTTTCATGATATAAATAGATAATTATTTATTTTGTAAATTGAAACCAAAACAGGGTTGGTGCGGCTTGTGAAGCGGCTGAAAAGCAAAGCATGTAAATACAGGGGTACTAGGCTCCAAATATGATTTTGTCCCAGTCGAGACCCTTGGTCCGTGGGGTCCTAGTGCTTTGAGGCTTTTCAAGGAAATTTTGAAAAGGTTAGTCGACATCACAGGTGACGGAAGATCTGGCAGCTTTCTTGGACAAAGAATCAGTCTGGCAATCCAAAAGGGTAACGCTGCCAGTATTTTCGGAACCTTGCCGAAAGGTACTTCTTTAAATTATATTTTTTAGTTTTAATTATTGACTTTTAAGTGATAAGGGTGTATTATATTTTAAGTATCTCTTTTTATTTATTTAGTTTAGTTTCTATTTAGATGTAATCTAAGTTTATCTGGTATTGTAGAAATACAAATTGACTTAGATGTGTTGTAAAACAGCTTGTTTTTCGCCCTTATCAAATGAGGACGATTAAATACAGAACTTTTGAAAGGGCCTTATATTTAGCTACAAAAAAATTATATTATTGTAGAAATTACTCATATGTTCGTAGGTATATTTTTCACTTTCGAAGCAGTAGTGGAAAATGTGTACGTGAGAGAAAAGTACACTTCTTTGAATAGGTAGCTTAAACTTTAGAAAAAGGTTTATTATTGATTCCAATTAAAAAAGGGAGGTATTTTCGTCGAAAATACCTTAGACACCAAAATTTTTGCTTTTACTAGTGTATGTCACCTGTCTATTACTAACGGAATCGAAAAGTGCTCCCAGAAGGCTTTTTTCAATAAGCTTTGATTTTTAATTGATTTTTAAGGCAAAGACATGAAAATAAACAAAAATTTTCAATCAAACTCAAACTCATATTTGCTTAAATTTGAATTGGAATAGAAACTATATCTACTATTGATGCCACTCGTTCTACGATAATAATATGGCTTTAGGAAGATTAGTCAATGACCCACTAGATGTGTTAAACGTGGTTCAGTGGATCAAACGACTACCTATCTAGGCTACTACCCAGAGCCCATTTCTAAACGTGCCTTCAAAGTCGGAGGGTCTCGAAATATGTCGAAGTATGTTTACTTATTCTATAACCACTAACAAAAGACAGTATAGTTTTCTATGAGTAAAATGTAAATAATATCATATTGAGGAATGCAGTTCTACCATTACTATAGGAATCCAACCGCAATGGCTCGAGCTACGGTTCGTTACTAACAGAAATGAATTATACAACACATCAAACAAAGATGGCGTTGGGTTGTTAGTTTTAGGGTTCCCCAGTGTAATATTGGCGGGTTTAATCATTGAAATTTTTCTACTATTGTCACAGAAAACCCTTACATTGATACACCACAAGAATTATACAAATAATAGCTTAAATAAATAATAACTAATCTTATGCAAATCTCACTCAAAAAGTGTCCACTGCAAAATACTGCACATCGTGTCGGTTGAATAGAATTGTCATTTAAATTTCACGTGTCACAATGTCATTGTAGCGTACTTATGCTTTTGATTTTGTACTCTTTCAGAGACGCGTTAAGGTCAAAATTTTAATCAATTATTGTATACTTAAACTTATAAATATAACAAGAACTATACGTATACGGATATTTTCTGGTTAACGTTTATTCGTGATTTTGTATTTTGTTAGTTTATTGCTTATCTTAGCTTAATACCTAACGTTCTTAGCCACCCATTCAACGATAACCATTTCGGGAGTTGCTTGACTTGAGCGATCGTCAAGTCGGTCACCGCTACGCTATAGGCCGCAGGCAGTGCAGATATTATAAATTATATTTAATATTACAAGTATTCTCAAAAATAAATACTTATACATTAACAAATTTAATGTAAAAAAGTTTATTTAATAACACTCGGAATTTCTTAATTCAAATAAATAATTTACAAAATATTTTTAAATATACTTTTGAATCCACAATTAACTTTTAATTTTTTTAATCTACCACCGGTTCGGAAAAAAGTAAGATTTTACTTTTTTCAAAAAGAAACAGCAAGGAACATTATGACTGAAAGTCTCCTAATTCTTAACATCAAGAATCATAATTTAATTTAATTTTTTATTTATTTATGAGGTTCACCAACAACATTAGTCTTTTATTAAGAATATTAAATTGCAATACATAATATGATCTAATTGTTAAGTTTCTTACAGGTAAACAAAACATTCATATTTTTAAAGAGCTTCTTTTAAAATATTATGTAACGGTTAAATGTGCTAATAAAGTAAAACTACTTATAATATTTTTTCGGAACAAATGCATTGAGTCGTAATGAATATCAGTGTTGTCACTACATTCATTGTATAATAATTTTCCTACGGAACCATACTTCTCTAAGCAATTCAAGCACTACGTTTTTACCTCCATTGCGTATTGACAAACCAGTCTGTCAGGATTTCTGTGGACATCGAGACATATGGTTGACCGCAAAGTTACGGTTGATGAGCAACTTAATAACTTACCTAACTACATTTCTATGCATCATACATACAAATAATACTGTGGACTGTCGCCTTCCTACCGGGAGGGCTGAGGTTCAAATCACGACACGTACCAATCTGTTTTCGAATTTTCGAAAATATATGTACGTTATCCGACGCTCTTACGGTGAAGGAAAACATCGTGAGGAAACCTTCATGCACGCCTGCGAAGAGATTCGAAGGTTGTGTGTGAAGTCGTCCAATCCGCCCTGGGCCCGCGTGGACGACTAAGGCTAATCACCCTATACGGGTAGCTCGTGCCCCTCGATGGGGACGTTTAATGAGCTGATGTTGATGATACATACAAATAATACATTCCACAACATAGGCGTTCCTTAGAAGACTAGATACTCCTTTTATGGTCTGCTTAAAGTGCTAAGTATAGATCGTTACTTAATCCTGTAGTCGTAAGTTGGGATCCCGCGAACAGCCCAAAGCTCTTTACCGGACATAATTGACGGCACATGGTGTAATGGTTGAGACGTCGGCTACTACACCAAGGGTTCCAGGTTTGATCTCCGGGCAGTACAAACATTTGTGTGTAGAACATGTATGTATTGGACTCGGAGTTTTCTATGTAAAGTATGTATGTATTTACAAAAAATATATATTGTATCCAGTGCCAGATTTCGTCCTGTGAAATTGGAGTTTTTTGCCCTTCTATATTTCGAGCACTGTAGCTAGTAAAATTACCGGGTATAAGAGACATTATTAATTTCCTTCAATACTGCTTCTGACATGGTCAGGCGTATCACTTACCACCGGGTGAGCGCACTGACCGTGCCATTCACTTATGACAAAAAAAGTTAAATAATCATTGTTATTTTTTTTATTGAACAGGAGGCAAACGAGCATACGGTTCACCTGATGGTAAGTGACACCGCCGCCCATGAACATTTGCAAGACCTCAGGTCCCAGAAATGCGTTGCCGGCTCTTAAATGTGTGTACGCTCTTTTTTTTAAGGACGCCAGGTCATATCGCTCTGGAAATGCATCTTGTGGAAGTTCATTCCACAGTTTTGTCGTAAGTGGCAAAAAATGAATTTCTTTACCGTACCACTCATTGAGAAGAAAGTACCACACTCAAGTTAACCGACAATTACTTAATCAAATGCTGTGCCAGCCGTGCATCGAACCGCACACCGTTGCGGTCAATCCATCATCCAGTTCATTAGCACTGTGACGTCACACGCCCTCCCGAATAGTCCTCGGGGAGTGACAATGTCAATGTGCCTAGCCGGGCAACGAACCCACTACGTACGCCTGGAGCCGTGTGTGATATTTTATGGTTCACGAGAAAGTTTTTTCTGGAAGTGGCTGAGAGGTTTGCATCATCATTAGAGAAAACATCGTGAAAAAAACCTGCGCACGCCTGCGAAAAGTTTCAAAGGTTGTGGGTGATGTCGGCCAATCCGCACTGGGCCCGCGTGGATGATTAAGGCCTATAAACTCTTTACGGGTGCTTAACGGGGCACGTCCCGATATGCCCTCGATGACTTTAATGAGCTGAAGATGATGATGATTGTTTTTACTTTCTTTCTTTTATGTAGGATGGCCTGTACCCTGCAGTGGGGCGTTATAGGCTATTGATGATGATGGTACACAGGATGCCGCAATTTGTACGATATTTTTAATTATTATGCAATTTTCATTTTATTATACGTGATATCGGGCCCAAAACTAGTCCCATCCAGCGCCATTTTGAATTCGTGTTTTATTATCCCAAGATGGCAGAAAGTGTCGTATCACCAAATATTTGTGCGGGCCGCTTTTATGGGTCGTAATATGGCATTATTTTACTGGTCACGATCTCCACAGTGTATACTTTTTACATCGAGTGTACCGTGGTTATTGCGTTGCAATAAATGTCATTTATTATTTTTCTATACGACTGTACCTCTAGATGGTATTTGGTAATCAATATTTTTATTCTAAGTGAAGTTTTTGTGGAGGTACTTACATTCTTTAACAGCTTTAGTCAGTCCAACAGGCCATTTGGGAAGAGGGCACTTTAACTCGTTCATTTCTAGGTATAAGCGATCTAACATATGCCATTTAGAGAACAGAGCAGTGTTGATGGAAAATAATGTATATTTACAGTTTTAGGCCTGTATTCTAGAACGAGACTCAACGTTGATCCTTACTTAAATTGAGTTAGAAAAGTTTGGCGCTATTTATCGTATCGAGCGTTATCTCTTTCTAACTTCAATACGGGCCTTAGAATATAATGTGAGATTTTGTTGTGAGAATTGGTTTTAAAGAACGAAGTAGTGGGCAAACACTAGTATAATATTGACAAGGTACTTAGTTCCACTGACCCACTGTATGACTTATATAATTTATATGTGTTTGGTTTAGGACTAAGTGATTGGTGAATTAGAAATGAATTGGAAACTCGTTACATATATACAAAAATAACGATGGACATACACTCAAATAAAGTACATCTGACTATCATCAGTCATCTGACATCAGTAATACATCACAGCAGTGACAAAGTACTCGGAAAGTGGACGACAGAGAACAACAAGTCATGACATATGATGGGTAACATCTGAAATGGGATTTACACGACACGATCTAAATTCAATGTGTTATTTTATGGTGAGACAAACGAGTGAATGATTTAAGCGTTTGCATGATACTATCTCATTTCGTATAATTTTATAGTAATACAAACGAATAGTTTTTAATATACTGAATTCACGGGTGCGTTGCCAACCTATAGAAATGGAAATACGGTTAGGAGGAAGTGGACATTTTTGGGCTTCGGTAAACTCACTAACTCGGCGAAATGAACGAGTCGCGTATGTCTATCAAAGAAAATATGATTTAGATTTAATAACCCATGTGATGGGTCTTAAATGTCAGAATGGGTCAGTCGAGAACACCAAGAGTCCCTCGTTTGATTCCCGGGCAGTACAAACATTTGTGTGCCTGAAAATGAGTGTTTGTATTAAGTGTTTCTATATACATGATGTTTGTATTTAAACAAAGTAAAGTTTCTCCTTGTATAGAGTGCAATAAAGAATGGAATAAATAAAAAATCAGCAAAGTATTTAGGTGAAGCTAGATGACGCTGTGTGAATAAGACTAAGTCGATAGCTTGCAGCCCTAAGTATAATGTCAATTAGCAAGTCATCCGAGCCTCTTAATGTTTTGCTCCATCCAGATGTGATTTTGGCTTTAAGAAGGTAAAACTGTTAATATTACTTGCTTGCAATGCT
The DNA here is from genome assembly GCA_019425675.1 of Leucinodes orbonalis. NCBI lineage: Eukaryota > Metazoa > Arthropoda > Insecta > Lepidoptera > Crambidae > Leucinodes > Leucinodes orbonalis. The sequence goes on from PQWD01001289.1 coordinate 80,078, forward strand.
TCTCTTTAACAATACTTCTCTTTAACCGATCTGCTCATTTCAATTAATTACATGTGTGCTTGAAGTTCCAGCGTCTAGTTACTGGATTGATCAACCAGCCTTTCAAAATTAATTACATTTTCCACACAGTGTAGAGATGAAATCGGGCCGTTCCCCATGCGAGCCTACTGCGGATTAGAAGGTTAACTATAACCAACCTCAAGTGCTCTTCAAATCACGAAAGTCCTTTTGTTAATTAAACCGCCTGCATTGATCATTTTAAGGCCGCCGCCCAACGCAATTCGATTAAACACCAAAACAAAACTTTATTTTATAGGATAATTTTTTATTCTCTGATTTTTATCAATTCATCCTATGTTTTAACTCAGGGTATTAGCTACTTCTATATCAAATTCTATTATCAAATTTAGAATTAGCCGCTCAGACAAGAAGGAGGATCAAACATACACACTCACAAACTTTCGCCTTTATATTATAGTGTATTATAAGTTATCAAACATACAAAAAATAAGAGTCGATTTACACTTTAGGACTAGTCCGTATTCTTATAAATCGTGGTGTGTAAACCCCTCGACGGGGTGCGGTGGGGCGCCGCACCCTGGACACACAATGACCACATTAATTTGATGCCATACCGTTAATTGAGAATGACTTTATGCAATAACGGGCAAACAAAATAATTTTGGTGTAACATTTTTTTATTTGGGTTCTATTAATTAGCTTTTGCCCACGGCTTCGCTCGAGCTAGCTAAGCTCGAGTTAAGAAATATTATTTTTCATCCCCAATTTATCACCTTAAGGGATGAGTTTATCAAAATCCTTTCTTAGGGGATACCTAGATCATAGTAGCGTTATGCATTCAAAGTCTCAACCAAAGTCAAAGTTTAAAATTTACAAAGGGAACTTAACTTAGGGAAACTTAAGGGAAACTTTAGGGAAGGCCCTATTTTATAGTAGAATCAATCAAAAATACCTTCTTAGCGGATGCCTACGACATAAAATCTACTTGCATGCCAAATTCCAGCCTGATCCGCCCAAGGGTTTGAGCTGTGCGTTATTTGATCACTATGTCAGTCTCTATTAGAACATTGTCAGGACTTTTTCGGTGAATGCTTTCACTTCCTGTTGACCTTGGATGGCTTTTACAACTTTACCAGGCAAGTGGTGAGTGCTGATTGCTCTCAGCCTAAGAGGCTTGATACCTTAGGAATGTTGTCGTTATCAACAATCAATCCGCATTGGGCTCGGGTGATAGTTATGGTGTGTGTCTGCTGAAGAAGCCCCATGAAGACTTGTGTAGAAAGACAATAGAAATCCCTTGTTTGTGGCAGTTATCTCCACCGAGTCGTTGGATTTGGTCTTTGCTTTGTTGGATGTCGAAGATGCCCGTTTAAACAAAGTGGCGATTAGTTTTCAGAACTCCTTTAATATGGGTACCCGTGTGAAGGGCTCGCTTAGTAAAAATAAACAGTTTATTTGGCGTGGCATGCGATGTAAAGGAGGGAATGAAATGGGGATTACAAAAATTTTGAATGTCTTGAATTTTTAATATATTTGAATAATTACTTCCCTCCTGTTGAATGATACTGTCCCAGTGTCCATATGATAATTTATTGACGCCAACCAGGGACATCGGGATAATTTTCTTACATCGCATCCATTTTATATTTCAATAATAATGTAAAATGATCAAAATTAAATTGAATATGACTGGAAAATGCAATAACAAATGTTTTTGCTGCATAAATCAACATTTTATATTAAATTCACAGTTACATGAAAGTCTATAGTTGCATGTAAGATATGCATATAGAGCTAGTTTATAAAAAGATGGGTGACCATTCACTTTTCCCTACGTGGCATTATGGGAGACACACGTTTGGAAACTGATTAGAGCGGGTACCATTTTGTACGTATTGTGAATGATTAATATTGGTGATGAGGTTAAGCCTGAATCCGCTTAAATATTAAGTAATTGATTTTAATGAAAAGGGCTTACCGTGCTTCGAATGATGATGATGTAACACAATTTGATAAATCTAAGAACCCTTTCAATTCATTCAGGTTCACTTATATAAAGGAGTTTACTAAGATAAATATCAAGCGAAACTTTTCCCAAACTGGGTCGAATATTGCAAATTGAATTCCAAGGCCGTTAAATAGGAATCGATTAAACACACATGTCTCGATCCGAACGGTTTCGGTTACCGGATATCGTTTTATTCCCCTTTTTCATCGGTCTACTTTCGTACGGTTTTTATTGCTCGCAGGCCAAATTAGCATTTAAATTGAATGCCAATTAATATGTTCCCTTTTATACATAAAATTCGCACCATTGGATGTGTTTTGATGACCTCTGTCCTTTTGACCTGAGGGTGAATGTATAAATTCATTTGCGTTTTGGTAAGTTTACTCGTAGTCCTACTGACTACTTCATTGATTGTTCTGACATCGCTTTTTCATAGGATAAAGGTTCATCATCATCATCAGCTCATTAAACGTCCCACCGAGGGGCAGGAGCCTACCGTATAGGGTGATTAGGCCTTAGTCGTCCACGCGGGCCCGGTGCGGATTGGACGACTTCACACACAATCGAATCTCTTCGCAGGCGTGCATGAAGGTTTCCTCACGATGTTTTACTTCACCGTAAGAGCGTCGGATAACGTACATATATTTTCGGAAATTCGAAAACACATTGGTACGTGTCGCGATTTGAACCTCAGCCCTCCGGTAGGAAGGCGACAGTCCACACCATTGAGCCACCGACGGATAAAGGTAATTTAAATATATTTTGTTTCTACCTTTATATTTTCAGGGTCAAAATCAACATCACCTACCAGATTCCCAGCATTTAATTGTTGGCTGCTCATGACCTTCACAGCTTCACCGGGATAGTGGTGAGCGCAGATGGCTCCGCAACAACAAATAACATGACTTACAATCCGCATTGGACCACCGTGGATACATCGTTATAGTAAATAGGTACCAAGTGTATATTTATATCAATTAATCAGCCAACATTCGTCCACTAAGAACATAGGCCTCCCTAAAGAGTGCCAACCATCCCGATCCTGAGTAGCCCGTATCCATCCTCCGCCAGCAACCCTTAGCAAGTCATCAGACCACCGCGCCACAGGACGTCACACACGTCCATATTTAAATACTACTATAATTTTATGGCCGTTGGAGCAGACGAGTTTAAAGTGGAGACAGCGTCTCGGCAAGCGTAGCGTAGGACGCCCTCCGGCCCGATGGACCGACGACTTACGGAAGGTCGCTGGTGGAGGCTGAATGGCTGGAAAAGCGGAGGACCGGGATATCTGGCGCAAAATGGGGAAGACCTATGTCCAGCAGTGGATTGCGATAGGTTAAATAGAATAGAATATTAATATACCCAGTTTGGGAAAAGTTTAGCTTGTAAAAGCTTAGCTTTATCATCACTATATATTATTAGAAAAAATGGTATCGCACGAGGAGTTTAAGTTAAAAGTACAATGCTTTATGTAGAAGAATAAGAGCCACCGGTGGATAAAGAAAAAGTTGTCGGCTTTACTCTAAAGTGAGCACGCGGACGACCGCATTGAGGAAACCGAAGGGGTACGTGTGTTTATTTCGCTCCAGAAGGGAAGGAAGTGACTATAGGTATCAGGACAAATAGCTAAACAACTTGAATGGTCAGGCAATCCACAGATACCGCGGGCATCTCCCGTGTTTTAGCCTGTAACTGTAACGCTTAGTGAGATCAATGGTGAAATTAGTCAGAAGACGACAGTAAGTTCATATTTTGCAGAAGATACATCGATTCCCACTTAGCTTCTATTATGCAGCTACCATTAGTTCTATTTCATGAATCAATGAATAAGAGAGTAACAAAATATGCCAGGAAAGGAAGTAAAATATGGACTAGTAAGTATTAAAGCGAAACACAATATAGTTGTACAAACTGTTGTAAGAGAATACTGTAAAATAGTAATATTACCAATAGGTATCTTATACTGATATTGTCTTGCGTCATACAACACCGTTAATATTCTTCAAGATCTGGTCTAAACTCCAGAATTTCTTGATCAGACCATTTCCACTACAACTTGCTGATCCGACGGGCTGTGATCAAATTCATTTCACCCACGAATTGTATCATTTCTGATTTGACCTGAGCTCGTCGCAAGTCAAAAGGTAATGCTAACAAACCTAATTTAAGAAAGTAAGGCCCAAGATCATTAGGTACGTGCAACAACGTTTATAAGTGAGACGTCGTCGGGGTAGGAGAAAAAAATTTGCTATTCAAATAAAAGACGTACCTTGTAACAAGCTGACCCCACCCTCTAAATTAGGTCACACGCAACGAAAAGATGACATATACAGCTGTTATTACCTCCATGTTACTATTTTGAAAAGCGTCGAATCATAAACAAACTTGGCAAAAGAAAATTGGTTTTTAGTCGGCGAAATTTTGGTGGCGCGAAAACGAAGAGCATGTTGTCTTGCTGTGAAATTTGGTAATAATCAGTAAACAATTTTTGGAAAAATAGTATCCCTCTGTGATTTTAATATAATTTGAAGCAACAGATTTTGCAGGTGATGTTTTTGTGATTCAGTATTAGTTATATTTATTACTTAACGATCAGTAAGCAACGAGCAACAACAAAAATTAGGAGGAGCGTATGTCCAGCTAACAGTAGTCTCCAATAAGTTCAAGAGAAGGAGATGCTTATTATTATTATCATAATATTTTATATTGTTAATAATACGAGTATTACAAAAGATTAAAACTGAGCGGTACTAACAACTCTAGATCAATAAAGAATACTTGTTGAAGAAATTCCTCTCCCAATTACGAATTTCGGGAAGTACGCACAGATGGCCAAAGAAATAGAATAATTTAATTCTTACCGGTTTTTGACCTCGCCCCACTCGATATCTGAATTTACGCTGCTTGATTTATTACGTTTCATTTATTCAGGAAAATGTTAAATTACACTTGAGTGGGTAAATATTTTCGGATATTTCCTAATTACCACACTTTCTTATCGGAAACTGACACGAAATGAAAACAGTTGAAACGCTGTTGTAGGAAGGTCATGACCAAAGGTCTATTGACAATCGCTCAAGTTAAGCAACTGACGCAATTTGTTATAATCGGATAGGTAACCGAAAAAAACGAATATTTTCTCTACATTCAATGGTTTCTGTCAATCTATAGTAGATATAGCTAACCAATAGGGGAATGAACTGGTCGAGCAGTTTACGTTATAAATAAAAAAAATAAGTGTAAAAATTGCAAACAAATATTAAACAAAATTTCAACATTTAAGTACTATTAAAAGAAAATATCACAACAAACGTACCGAAAACTTGGATAATATCACGCACCCTCATTACTAATGTACTTATAAAGGACTTTATTCATCAACTCCTGCACTGATTAAGTCCTCAGAGGTGAAAAACATCTGTGAATGCTTTTATTCACGTAAAAATTACGTCCGACTTTTCAACGCTACTTTTTCGTGAGTTTGGGGTTCCTCAGTATTATGGAATAAAAATGTGAGTGACTTTTTGCCGAAAGTTTGATATTTTTACGGCAGTGGCCTGCACAGAGATTATGAGTATGCAAAGTTGCAAAAACAATAAATAATTCACATTTCTCAAATTAAGTGCTTTTGATGACATCTGACGGTTTCAAATTTGTACCGGAAAATGGGCGAATAATTAGGAATAATTTAATATGTTGGCGATTTGCCGGGATGTCTGGACGCATAGAGTATTGACTGCTTATTTGCATATATGGAGTGCATGCCACTGTTTTTTGGTTGTCTGCATGGGTATCTCAATCTTACCCATTTTAATTATATTTATTTTCCTATTGCACGCCAATGACACCTAAAGGCGTCAGAATCGATAGATTTTCTTTATATTTGGATTCCAGGCTTTCAAAGGGTCAAGGAAACATAGTTTTTATACCATTCGGTAATCTGAAGTAGGGTCTTTCTATCTTATTTACAATTTTCATTTTAAAAGTTTTGAGCTATGCATATGAAGCCATTTCGTATCATATGTCTATAAAATTATAAGCTAAAAATTTATATTTCGCCGTCTTCTATTGAAAGTAATATCACATTGTAATGAAGTCAATGAATGTTGGTAGACTGCTAGCGATACGTCCGCTTAGAAGATATTGAAGGTCATTCTCCATAAGTGGAATTATTAGGCTGCAATGATGATGCTTTCGAAAACTCCACAATTTATTTTGCAAAAAGATACATGCGAAATTTCAATAGATCGGTTGATGTACCAAATAATTTCTTCAATGTTTTCTTTCTTTCTAATAATATGAATTTTGAATTTGTTAAGTGTGGAAATAAATATGATTTTCAAGCAGAAAGGAAACAGACTGATATATCGACAACTAAGTTTTCTAATAAGGATCATGATGTTTTATTTTGCAGAATAGTGCCAAATAAATATTAAAATTAACTAATCAAGTATATTATACGGAATCCCTACAATTAGGTTCAATCTGTGGTCATGATTTTCCACCTCGACATTACTAATGGGTGCAATTTTTGTTCTTTTGTTACGGTGTTTTTTTCTAAATATAAAACGTCCAACCCCCGAATTCGGCCACCGAGTCATTTTTCATAATTGCCACATAATGATAGCAGTTTCTGAACGCTTTGTTTCGCTGGCCGCGGTGGAAGCGGTTTTATGAGGAGGTGTGCTTGTTAGAACTGATTTAAGAGGAGAGGGTTCCGTTGATTTAAATTTTATTATTTGCCTCGGAATTATTTTAAGAGCATTTATGTCGAAACTTACAAAAGAGGCTTATACTAAACTAATCAACAGAAAATACTACTTATATACCTAAAAAAGAGATATAATGATATATACGCGTATCACACAAAATTGTTTGTTCCAAACATATTCATCCTTATTGTAAAAGAAAATTTATATACAAAAGTAACTTATGATGGTTTATTGAGTGATTAAAAAGTAAATCATATTCGAGTTTTTCGCACACAAGATTACAGGATGCACCATTGTCAGGTGATTCGTCACAGTACATGACAGTTCATTGGCAGATTAAGAACTTAGTCTGCTACAGGGAATGATTATTATCGGGAGTCCAGACACAAAAGGAAATCTGGCCTTAAAATGGGGCCTTAAGGTGTAATTGGCGGTCAAGGATTTTAAAATTAAGCCTGTCTGAGGCGTTGAAGATATCCTGAGATAGGAAATCAATTTATGGATAGGAATTTATGAGAAAGCATAACTTCTCGCTCTTTACTAAATATTTTGTCTCTTAATGTATCACCAGACATATATAGTTTGATGACCATTTTCTTATCTGTCATTACCACACCTGCCCATCGCAGTCCACTGCTAGACAAAGGTCTCCCCCATTCTGTGCCAGTCATTATAATCCTCCGCTTTTCTCGTCTAGCCTTCATCAGCGACCTTTTGCAAGTCGTTAGTCCATTGAGCTGGAGGGCGTCCTTCACTACTCTCGCAAAGACGCGGTCTCACTTCGAATTATCATACGACTGGATTAAATACAACCTAAACAAAAATAATATTTGTCGCACAAAGTATTTGGTTTTATTATTCAAAAAGGGTACCGCAACCCCAAAATCCTGATTATCATACAGTGATTTGCTTTTAAAAATGACCGGTAATATTTCGCTTTGTATTTATTTGCTTTATATACGGCCGAGCTTTTTGTTCTCGTAAGAGTTAATAAAGCCAATCTTACTTACGTGATGGGAATATTAACTACAAACATAGCAGCAATATGTGATATTATTTTGTTGACGATGATTATAAAGTTGTCATTGTACTATCAAAAAATCACAAGAGAACCATGCAAAATTAAGAAATATATTATAAGGTTGTTGTGGTTGTTTCTTTCTAAGGTTGCATAGAAGAAATCGCCATGTGCCACCTATTGTCCTCTTTCTTTCTTTTTTCGTATTTTAATGTACAATAAAGAATAAAAAAAAAGACATACTTTTTAGATATATCATTATATGTATCAGTATACCGGCCTATTAAAAGTTCCCGTGTTTTATACAGCCGTTTGGTAAGTCGACCCCAACATACCTCACGGGCCCAATCAGGACTGATGTAGAATAAATGTGACGTTCTTTTCACGATAGTGCATTTTAAGCAACAATCACGAAAGTCTTTCACCAAATGGGTGAACTTCACAAGTTTCTCCGTGCATTAGATAATGTGGTGGTGCTCCAGAGAAACCTTTGTCACGCCTCAAAAGGGATAGAATTAAACATAAGGCCCAGGAAGAAAAGTTCGATTACTTGTTGGGAGCTTAACGTCACAAATACTGGTCAGTGTAACTAGAAATTAGTAGCAGGTCATGTGCAGTAGGAGATTGGTAGTTTTTCCATGCTTCTGAAGTCATGTATAGTCATTGGAAATTACTTTTATTTTCCAATGACATTAAAACAAAGGGGTCCGCATAATGGGTTACGTTTCAGTTCAAACTTCACAAGTTCATGCTTTTTAAGAGCATCTTAGTCCTGCAGAAGCATATTATAAGCTGATTGATGGAAAAAGTGTACGGATGAAATGTAAAGATGATTAAACTGTATTGTTCACAAGCTATTAAACATCCCACCGAGGGCGCGAGCCTAATCGTAAAGGGTGTTTAGGCCTAATGCAGGCCCAGTGCGGATTGACCGACTTCACGCACAACCTTTGAACCTCTTCCCAGGCGTGCGCATGTTTTCTCACGATGTTTTCCTGCACTGTTAAAGCGTCGAATAAACGTACATATAATTTCGTAAATTCGTACGTAGGGATTGAACCGGCACCCTCCAGATCAGAAGGCAACAGTGATAATGAGCAACGACGCTCAGGTTAGTATATTACTTAAGAATAATATTTGTAAGTGTTCCTTTACACATTATAAAAACAGAAACGTAATGCTGTTATGAGCGCTACCATCGGATTAACAAAAAAATGTTTTAGCTAGATGAAACACTCAAAAGCGTAGAACAAATTGAATGGGGAAAAAGCTTGTTTATTCGAGCACAAACCATTTACAGAGTAACCATTAGTATCGACGTTTGATGAAGGGGAATGGATGATGAATAACTTCGAGCACTTCGGATGAATTAATTCTGTAGGTACACCGTTTTTGTAGTCGATTAATAGAGGCCCAGTTGAATAAAAAAAGGTTGGAAATCTTAAATTTGAATGAGACACAAAAGTTGAAATATTAAGAAAAAATATAACGAAGCATTTTTTGATATTAAGGCCCGTATTCTCGAAGGAGACTCAACGTTGATCTTTACTTAAATTGAGTTAAAAAGTGATGGTGCTATTTATCGTATAGAGCTATCTCTTTCTCACTCTATTTAAGTGAAGATTGATCGTTTGAGTCTCGTTCGAGTATACGGGCCTAAGGTATGAATGCTTATTCCACATTACTATTTCCCCAAATTTAGTCTTTTACTTTATCTAGCCAGTATTTAGGCAACACTTATTTTGTAGTCATAGACTACAAAAGTAAACACATGCTAAACACATTATACATCCCCACCGAGGGGCACGAGCCTACCCGAATAGGGTGTATAGGCCTAAGTTGTTCACGCGTGCCCAGTGCGGATTCGCCGACTTCAGGTACAACCATTTATTGCTTTGCAGATTTCTCAAGATGTTTTCCTCCATCGTAAGAGCGCCGGACGTACATATAATTTTCGAAAATTCGGTATCACAATGTACAGGGCGGGACTTGAACCTGCACCCTCTAGATCGGAAGGCAACAGTCCACAGCGAGCCACCGACGCACGTTCTCATTGTATGTAATACTAAACTGTCCTTACTTGTGTCTGTGTGCTATGCTTAACATTGGCGATTGGGATTAACCCACCACGCTCGCCATTGTGGATTGATGGGTTAACGACTGAGATTGTAGCCGGGTCCGACGGTTAAACGTGCCCTCCAAAGCACAAAATCATGTCGTTAATCATAATGATAGTTTGAGATTCTGAATTGTAAAAACTTCATACTTGGGTTTCAGCTTTATATTTGAAACCAATCAACAAACAATTCCATGACCTCTGGCACCATTCATAGAACATGTAGTTATTGTGCCTCTGGTATAATAATAATTAATAAATATCCACTGACATTCACACAGCGCCATCTAGCCCAAGTTAAGCGTGAAGCCTGTATTATGGGTCCTAAACATCGGATAAACTATTATTTATTAGTAAGAAATAAATCTTATACATAGAAAACACCCATTTGCAAGCGTACATACGAGTTAGCGGCGGAATAATTTTCCATCAGTTGAGCCGCTCGCTAGTCCGACCCAAGGGACAACAATATATTCTAAATTGTTAACTATAAGGGACTCAAAATTTTACTTTGCTGTTTTAAATGTCTTAAAAATTGTATTTTGCGTATTCTTTTTGAAGTTCATACGTGCTTTTTGTAACACTAATTTATATAAATGGATTTTGACTTGACTTTGATTTTGATATGTAGGCAACGTAAACAAAAATTTTAATGCAAATGACTGACTTGCAAACCAGATAATCACACTACGAAATGAACATTGTTTATAGCTCACTGGTCCTTTTGATTCACAAAGCAACCAGCAACAACTCTCGTCTAGATATCAAAGGTATCTGTGCACAGGAAATTAAAAAGTTACGCGGCTTCGAATAGGAACTGTGGAAAGTTTGCGAACATCGGTATGCTTTATGATTTCATAGCGTTCGGACCGTTTATATGTTAGGCTTTGTGGTCCGAAACTAGTTAGTATGTTATCTGTTAGTTAATGGGTTAGCATGAATATGCCTTTTATTCATATATAATTGATTTTACTTGTTGGTTTAAATTCCTATGCTCATATTTTAATTGCTCTATAAATGTACAGTTAGTATGTAGTATGAAAATTTTGAGAGGATCACTTTTTCTTATGATACATTAGGAAATTAATTTTAATTTCTACTTCCTTAAATAAAAAGAAAGGTGTAAAGAAAGGTGAAAACATTATATTATTGATAACTTCTTAAAATCTTATTTCATTGTAAGGCATTACTGTTTTTCTTTTAAGGCGATTACGGTTGATATGACGCTCTCTCAAACCGTGGAGGCCATATGCGGCCAACAGCAGTAGTCAGTTCGAAAAAAATGTTTTCTTAATATTTTTTGACTAAAGCATTTATAACTATTTATTAACAAACAACAGGGGGTTACCGCAATCTCAAAACAGTATTGTTATAATGGTACGTCAGAATTTTTGTACCAGAAAAGACGAAGTAATATTATTGTAATACTTTTTTAGATAGAATAGCTGTACCAGGTCCTAATGCAAAGCAAAAGCGTACACATAATGAATCTGGGGAGCATCAAATGCGGAATGGTTAGTGTTAATCCCACCAAAAACATTCTGTAAAAAATCTACCAAGTCTCGATGAAGCTGCTTGATTATGTCTAAAAAAATGAAATCAAGACAAAGACGTGCCAAGTCTAAAGTCTGTTTAAAGGCGGTATGTCGATCTCTTATAGTTTGGCTGGGCTCTTTTGTATCTAAGCAGGGTCACCAGGTACTCCAGATCTTCGATTATCCAAGTTTTTATAGTTTCCCTTTATGTAGCCATTAAACCCTCACTCTTACCGAAACTTTGCTTTCGCTTAACGTCGAACTAAATGACCTACAGACTTGAAATTTTATTTAAAATATGTTATTATATTTTACAGATGACAAAATTTCAGCGCTCTGGTATTATCCAAAGGTTCTCAAATCAGGGCCTGAAAATGGCGAAATGAATCCTGTAAAGGATTACGGCAGTGTTTGCTTCGCGCTCGACTTGCCGCACTACCGTTCCCCAGTTCATGATTCTATGTACCAAAATCATATACATGTTATGTGATGGAATAGAACGACACATCTGACATATTATTATATACAACACCGCCGCCTATTTTAAATGGACGACGGTTCATTTACTACACGATCATTTCGTTTGCTCGCTTACCCAAAATAGGATTTTGCTAGATCAGATGTCTCAAGAGGCTTCTCCTTATTTTGATGCATTGTATGTCATTTAAATAAGAATACATTCAAAAATATATTTTTACTAGGTGGTAGACTCGATACTGAGTACCTACCTAGAGGTAGGTACCACCGCAGTGCCAGATATCGTCCCGTGAAACAAAAGTGTTTTGTACTTGTGTTTCGGGGATGAGGGCATGGTAGCTAGTGAAATTACCAGTAATACCCAGATATAAGAGACCTAATATCTGTCGTCTCGAGTGGCGGGCGCAGTGCAGCATTGATGGAGGATAATAACTGTCTATCAGTTGTTGGTCTCCTTTAATGCCGCTCTGTCATGGTTGGTCGTATCCCTTTCCATCAGGTGAGCGTCCAGACCGTTCTGTACACTTATAACAGTATCTATCGAGTCTACCACCAAGTCAAAAGGTCACCTTTGTCCAGGAAACTGCGAAGGGTTGAAGAGAGAATACTTATGAATACTAAAAAGTATCACCCAAAACATCGCATTTAATATGCGCCGGTCCATTGTCAACTTTAGTTTAAAACGAACATAACATGAGTTTATTTGAATTTTTATTGCACTAGCAACCAAAAAATGACATTCGCGTCCATAGATAATATGCAAATTTGGAACGAAAGTTCGTTTGGTCGCTGCGTAGCGAGCGGTAAGTATGCTGTTTTTTAAGGTTTATTTTTGAATAGCAAATTGTATAAAAATACAAAATTTTTAATATAAACAGTCACGGCGCGGTAATTATTCATGTTGGAATATGTATGCTATATGACCCATAAGTTTGTAGACGTTAAAATGATTATGTTGACGTATTTTTGTCAAACATTTGTGTGCCTAAACATGTGTGTTTATATAGGTCTGCGTAATTTCTATGTTTAATATTTATAAAAAAATATATTAAAAGTTCGTTCATTGGTTGTTTCGGTACCCATATTACAGGCTTAGCTTGGGACAAGATGTGCGGTGTGTAAATGTCAGTGCATATTTATTTACAATTTATTCACAACTGGTATGAAAAACACTTCATGTTATGTTTCGCCGAGAGAGTGAGATTACCGGAATCCTAAAGAAGTCCTGTTTCTAACTCCCAATTTTTCCTTCCTTTTTCAAAAATTGGCTAATGCATTTCCTTTTTTAAATATTTTCAAGCCTAAGTAATCCAGTGACAGCTTTACGAAGGTAAAGTAGTTTTATAATTACCAAGCGTATCTAATTAAACAAACAATCAAATAATTTCTCTTAATAATATATGAACGAAATAGAATATAAATTATGTACGAGATATACGGGTAAATTAGGTTATCATAGAAGTTTTACATGTAAGTAAGTAAGGGTAAGTACACTTATAAATACACGTGAGTATTGAAAAGTGATTGAGAGTTTATAATAAAATACCAGGGCACTATCAGCTAATATTGGATGTGAAACTTATGTATATTGCTGAACAAGCCGCACTCAGCTGAACTTTCTAATCTAGCTGCAATCATTTGCATTCAAGGATGCAATTACACCGACGCGTAATGTTTTAAAATTTTATTGAAACCGCTTCACGTTGTATTTAAAACAAGACGACTCATTGGTGTAATAATTGAGACATCCGTTGCTACACAAGGATTTTAGCGTTTGACCTCGTGTAGTTAAAATTTGTCTGCATGGACATATCAGTTTATATGGTGTCAGTGTTAATGATATCAGTGGAAAGACTAAAATGCCAATTTACCACTTTATCAAAGTTTTTTGGAATAAAAAAATCATATAGTCTCGGGTATCGGGTGCATGGCAGTGTTGGCGGAAAAAAGTTTCAGTTTGTGTAACCATAATAACTACACTTCATCTGTCATGGTCAGGCGTACCACTCACCACTAGGGGATCAAACTTCATCCCGTTCACTTATGTCTTTAGATAAACAAAAACTGACTGCACAATCACGAATAAATAATTATGTATGCATTTGGTAAAAAACGTGTTTTAAGTATGTTTATTTGAATGGTCGTCGTTTACACCCATAAACAGGGTCCTATGGAGAAGAGTATGGGCCTTAAACACTGGTTAAGTCCCAAACTTCCCAAAACCATGTCGTGTCCCTGCAGTAGGACGCTATAGACTAATAATGAATTGTTGTTTAGCACCTGACAAACTCGCAAAGATCAATTGATAGCGATCCATGCATTTTGATTGAATTATCGAAATGTGTTTCTTTTATGCCACGTCGGTGTAACGGAATCCCGAAGGTGCTCACTTCACGAAGACCAGTCTAGATATTACGGGTATTGGATAACATAATCAAGTGAAGGAGCTCTTTGAATAAAACTGGTCTCTGCTACTGGTTCTTTAGCAGAATGTTCGAGGATATTTTTATTCAGTTAGGCGAAAATGTTACTGTCTTTACAATGTACATTAGTAATTTAGCATTGTTACTATTCATTTAGTAAGTTGAAACGAAGAAGTGAGTTGACGGCCGGTATCGAAAGATAGAAAAAAAGAATAGAATGATCTTTAAAGATATTATGAGAAAATACTTCTTCGTGATTGCGTCGGATCGACCAGATTATATCAAGGCGTCATGGAAAAAGCACCTCCTTTGATTTGCCGTGTAAGTGAAGTAACTCGGTCGAGAACAGGTCCCTTTTCTCTACTCAGCAACGAAATTTAGCTTCATCGTGACAGCATCACTTTGCAACAAGTAATTCATGCCTCTTTGTTTGTTTTGCTATGTCATGAAAAATATAACATTTAGTTTCTTAATGTGGAGAGTTGATGGTCAATGATAGTTTTTCTGGTGGGAACTTTGAAACGTAAAAGTGACAAACTTGATACATGAATAACTTGGTGATGAAGATACCTTGATATTATTTTCAGACAGTCACGGACAACCTACCATTGTGATATTTATGTATGTTGTGACATATCAATCAAGCGTTAAACGAACCATAAAACATCAAGCTTTACAAAAATTCGCCATTTAAAACATCACAATAATAAATTCAATTCACAGCACGATAATTATTTCATGTCACATGGGTACCTAGTAACCACACATTTTATACTTAGTTTTAATTCTAAGCTTCATATCAGAAGGGAACCACAGTGCATAAGTGCAAACAGTAAGTAGCCATATTCATATTATTTAACATATTGGAAACAGATGGCATCTAAGTTAGTTTGACCAATATTGTTAAATGAAATCTCTTAAAGCTAAAACATTTAAGCTCGAAGTGAATAATGTAAACCTATAAACACGCACCCTGGCGGGTAATAGTACAAAAACTTCAGTGATGATTGCTTGAGGCCTTATTTACAAAGTTGTAGGCGTAATGGCTATGTTTGTATGATATAGTTTAGTCCCCTATTTTTAAATCATTAATATATAAAATATCATTGATCTTCACTCCAACGCTTATAACTTAACTAGAGTTTAATGTTGTTAATTTAGACAATTACAATGTTAAGTAATTGCCGAAATGATAAAAATTGACAATATTAAAATTTTTAACTGTCTTTATCCGCGAATAAAATAAACCTCTTCGATCTTATTTTGTTTAAAATACTGAAACTGTGCACAAACTCAATTTACTGCTTACACTTGTACTGTAGCCGCACTACCCTTATCATGAAGCAAGCTAGAACAAAATTAGTTCAGGGCACGCAACCTGGTAAGAAGTGAATACGGTTGCACTTGGATTTTTAGGTTCGTTAACGATGTAAAACTTTTGGCCTTTACGTTCTATTGTTTGCGNACAACAAAAATAGTTTTTTTTTGCACAACAAAAAAAACGGTATGTACATACTTATGTATGAAAATAATCCATTTTCTTTTCTAGAAAAGCACCGGACCTAACACTTGGGCTATTACATTGCCAATAGTATTAGCAATGGATTTGATTATAGTAGTTATAGGATATACAGCTGGATATCTCATGAGGGAGTTGAAGAAGACGAAGAATCTTAGTCTTAATATAAAGGCCATGCTCAATGGAGGTATGTATATTGTACATGCGTTATTTTTTTCTACTCTAGAGTGCTCCCGTTTAGCTAAGAGTGTTCTGCGCTCGCCTATTGACCCGATGGAGCTGTAAAGGTGATATGCGCCCAACAGCAGCATTTTTTTTTTATTGAATTGTATTGCTTTTGCTGTCCTGTGAGCCTGGACTTATAAAAATGAACGTCGCTAGTTGATGCTATTGCTATAAACTGTCGAAAAGTGACGTTGACGTCGTGGCAGGGAAAAGTTGAACTGTCTATTCGTTAAGTCGTTCGTGTGCTTAGGCATCGTAACTTTAATTATATTTTACTATATATCAATCATATAATAGATGGGATATGAGTAAACTTTCTCAAACCTAAGGGACACTTGATATAGGAAATAAGAAGATTATAGGATGTTTTGCAATCTTAGATTAATTACAATATATTGTAGCGTAAAAACCGACACATTAATCAAATTATCGTAAAATGAAAATAATTTATAACAATACAAACTTCATCATGACAGCTCATTATACGTCCCCACCGAGAGGCACGAGCCTACCCGTAATGGGTGTTTAGGCCTTAGTCGTCCACGCGGGCCGAGTGCAGATTGTCCGACTTCACGCACAACCTTTGAATTTTTTCGTAGACATGCGTAGGTTTCCCCACGATGTTTTTTTTCACCGTAACAGCTTCGGTTTAACGTACATATAATTTCAAAATTTATAAGCTAAAAATTACCAATAGGAGGCTTTGTTATTCACTGTGACATTAGATAACTATAAACAAATGACGACAGAGATTGTAATCGTACTATTTTTCTACCAATTACTTATATCGGTTATGTAACATTCTTATCTTCTTTCTACGAAAAGAATTGAGCTCCACAGAATATAATTTCCACGCGGACTGATTCTTGCAGTTAACATCCATCTGTTACCCGCTAACCAGGTCATCAATCCATCTGGTTGGGGGTCGGTCTACGCTTCGTTTTCCGTTACGCGGACACTACCCGATAAGCATTCGGCCATCGGTTCTACGCACTGTGTGCCCTGCCCACTATTACTTCAACTTGCTTATCCTGTAGGCTATGGTAGTCACTTTAGTACTTCTACGGATATCCGTGTTCCGATTCCTATCGCGTAGGGAAACACCTATCATGGCCCTCTCCATATCACGTTGAGCAATCTTGAGACCCTTAGTGAGCGACCACGCATTGTTTCCGTAAGTCTGGCAACACACACTGGTCAAAGACTTTCGTCTTGACACACTGAGGTATTTTGGACAAAAAAGTCTTGAAACACTGAGGTATTTTGGGCGAAAAAACTTCCTTCTTCCCGAACGCTGCCCATCCTCATTGGATTCGATGAGAAACCTTCTCAAAGTTGGATCATTTGGGATACTTGTCCTAGGTACACCTATCCGTCTACAACTTCGAGACCAGAACTATCTACTATAAAGGCTATCGATTGTTTCGATCCTATAGATAATATCGATAGTATTAAACAATCGATACAATCGATTCATTAGCGTCAATACTATCGGCACATAACATTTTTTTTTCATTTAAATTGCAAGTAAAAATGTATGAATCAATAAATATTAACACAAACAGCATATTATGGTTAATTTTATTTTTTACAGGCAAACCGAGGGATAATTGTAAACAACTAATAATTCTGCTCACTGAAGAGAGATGCTGTGTGTCCATTTTCAACATATTCATATTAGATCGCAGTTTACCGCTACAGTTGTTTGCAATAATTGCTACTTACACTATAGTTCTGTTGCAATTTGCGCTTTTGTAACGAATCGATATCGATAAATGCTTTAATTATATCAAACTCTCGGAGTAATTTACTCCGAGTATCAAACTACACACGCCGCGGCACAATTAGCAAAACACAAAAAAGAAACATTTAATGTATTATTTCCATACTGGCTGGTTACTTAACTATAGGTCTAATTTGAAGATAGGACAAAACTTTACAGTCTTTATTTTCATTCAAATGTTTTTAGGTACTTGTCTTGTCATTTATACATTTTTATCGACTGCTCTGAAGTCATGTTTCTATTTTCGGAAAGTTTAGGTATTTTTTTAGTGCACTTTGGTGATACTTTTATGGTATAATAAATGAATAAAAATGCATGAATTCCATGAGCAATTATTAGATTATAAAAAGTGAGATAAATAGTCAATGTTATAGACTAATTGCCACGAGATTTGGTCGATCATTATCAACTATTTATCGTTACATCCAACGGTACGGGCGCTGCCGGTAGGTACTTTCAAGGTACGAGGTACTGAACAATATACTAATGCTGAATAAAATATTTTTTGAAACAATATGTTTTAATTGAACCTGTTTATAACTGTATTGTGTCAGTTGGATACATTCGACAGCAGTGGTTAAAGTGTAAAAAAATCATTATCTAAGGAATTGTGGTCAATTGTAACATATCTTTTATATTTAATTATTATTGACCTTACACGAACAATAAACAAACCATGCCCAATCTCACTCAAGAAGTGTCCGCCGCAAAATTCTGCCCATCGCGTCAGATAGACAAGAATTTTCATTCGTAATCACGTCGCTCGCTACATGTCATAATGATATAGTAGTGTGCTCATGTTATTGATTTTGTACCCTTTCTATGACGCGCTAAGGTCAAAATCTATACGAATAATTTGATATTATAAATATAACAATTACTATACGTATGTGTCGTACGGCTCGGACACTTTTTGATTGACGTTCTTCGTGATTGTGCATTTAGTTTATTATTTATCTAATTAAGTATATTTACAAAACGAGCAAGTTCTAGTATAAAAGTTTTGCTTAAAATAAAACTGCACCGTACGGCACTCGTATAAAACAAAAAGAACTTCTCGATGGTGTAGAAAATAGGTAAGTATTACACGCACAGGTCCTGTTAATAATCCACCAGCTTACAGGAAAATGTTGTTCCTGGTCGACTTTGGAAAAATAATTGAGCGAATATCTAGTTGTCTTTTGTCTATTTTAATCATCATCATCAGCTTATAAAGGTCCCCACCGAGGACGAGCCTACCCGTGAAAACATTTTCTATTAGTTTTTTATGTGATACGATCATACTCAGCACATAAGTACTAGCAACTAATTTAAAATTAAACAACTTAATTTGTGATTGACAATTATTGTGACACTACAAGGATACTTACATTCATCGACGAGTAATGTTCTATCGACCTAATGGTGACACAGGGCTCGATTTTTATCACGGTTATCAAAAGCCGATAAGAATATTACATAAACGCTTTAAAAGGATAAAAGTAATTTGTAAAAAAATCTACGATTACCATCTCAATCGTTATTTGATGACGTTTTGACTATCAAAACTTACTTTTGGTAATATATTATTATTATTGGTATCTACCTATGTTTTAGCTTCCAATAATACAATTCATGATAATTTTTTTTGACGTATATTTATAATAAATAAATGCCTCCGTGGCCTAGTGGGCTAGCGATCGGCCGCGTGACCTGGTCATGGGTTCGAACCCCGCGGGGAATGTCACTTTGTTCGATTCCTAATTTGGTTAGGACAGTGCAGGCTATATCACCTGATTGTCCGAAAAACAATATCGTGTTTCGGGGAGCACGTTAAGCCGTTGGTCCTGGCTACAATCTTAGGACGGTAGTCCATAACACCCACCAATCCACATTGGACCAACGTGGTGGGTGCCAGCCTAATCACCTTATAGCTATGCTATACAGAGTGATGAATATCTAAGGCAGTGGAGTGCACTACTTATATGTAAATAAGCAGTACATACCATATGCCTCCAGGCAACCGGAAAAATTGCCAACATTTTAATTGAGATTGACTATTCGCCCCCTTGTCCTGCAATGTTCTAACCTAATTGAGAAATATCGCACCAAAATGACTTTCACTACATTGTTTTAATAGGTAATAAGGGAATTAAATCTCAATACCGAAATCTTAAAAAATATTGTTTAGAATATTTTTGTGATTATCAGCAGCAGATGGAGCGAAATAAAATAGATTTGTTTGTAATAATCCGTGTATTAATTTTTCTGTACAAAACAAGATGTTATCGCCTTGACCGGCATAGCGAGAGAGTGTTGCCAGATACTAACCAAATTATCTATTTGCTAAACTATATTAAAATATAAATGTTGCCAATCCAACACACCCCTTCAACATTATATTTTAATTTCCATACAACCATTATTTTAACATTATACAAAAGTTTGAATTACACCCCTTTAATGGTTTACCTACCTTTCAACAAATATGCGATTAATATAGGGAAAACTAAACAACATTCCATGTATAAACAAGATATCATACTTTTTTAGTACCTTCCTAGGCATCTATTAAACCTATTTTAATAAACTCATGACAAAATTTTATCCCTTAGTTTAACAAATAGTATTTTTCCTAAAGGTTTAGTAAACAAATCAGCTACATTGTTGTTACTACAAACATATTTAACTTTTATGGAACCAGTTAATAAACTTTCTACAATGTACTGATACTTTATATCTATGTGCTTCAATCTTTTATTACTTTCATTATTCTTTGCTATGTTAATTACACTTTGGTTGTCTTCTAATATTTCAATATCTACATTAAAATATCCAAAATCTTTAAGTAACTTTTTCAAATAGTATCCTTCCATAATACATACACTAAGAGCTACATATTCAGCTTCACAAGATGACAGTGTTACACAAGTTTGTTTCTTGGTGTACCAAGATACTGGACAATTAAAAATATAAAATATTTGACCTGATGTCGACTTCCGGTCTGCAACATCACCAGCCCAATCTGCATCACTGAAACCTTGTAATTTACATTCATTTGTATATTCCTTATCATATTTGTATGTTAAAGATAAATCAATAGTCCCTTTAATGTATCTCAATATCCTCTTTAAACATTTAAACAAAGCTACACTAGCACAATGTACATATCTACTAAGAAATCCTACAGCTACACATAAATCTGGTCTAGTACACGTAGCATACAGAAGACTACCAACTAAACTTTGCAGGCTTTTTCAATTTCAACATTCTCACTTTTATCTCTTTGTAATAATTCAAAATTAAAGTTCTGTTCTATTGGAGTACAAACAGTTTTACAATTCGACATTTGATAAAGATCCAACAACTTTAGCAAATATCTTTTTGATTAATTACAGTTACACAATTTTCGAGATCCTGTTTAATATGTATTCCCAAATAATTACTGGCTAGACCTAAATCTTTCATCTTAAAGTTATTACATATTGAAGTTTTAAAGTCATTTACTTTGTATTTATCACTACCAAAATACAACAAGTCATCAACAAATAACAGCACATAAATATAGTCATTCCAATATGTTTGAAATATAAACATGGGTCATTCTTCGATCTGAAAAAATTTTCATTTGACATAAAATTATAAACTTTGTATTCCAATATTTAGGAGACTTTTTAAGACCATAAATTGACTTCTTTAATTTACATATTTTATTACATGGTAATCTCATAAAAACTGTCTCACCTATGTCTCCATAAAGAAATGCTCCGGTAACATCCATCTGGTACACTGGTTGTCTTTTCTGGGTGGCTACAGCCATCATGGTTTTAAAGGTAGTTAATTTGGCCACGGGTGAGTATGTCTGGTCATCACAGTTCTTCTGCTGGAATCCTCGAGCCACTAAGCGAGCTTTATACAAAGCTTTTCCATCTGCTTCCTTGACTTAAATACCCACTTGCTACTTATTATGTTTTCTCCATCAGGAACTTCTGTTACCTCTTCCCATGTATTATTTTCTTGTTTTAGTATAACTTTTGAATGCTGTAGAACCACTGCTTTCATTGTTCTGGTACATTGTAATTCTTTCTCTTCTATATGAGTCTGGCTGTCAACTCCGACAGGTTTCGTTTTCTACTGTACAGAATCCCATGCAGAGACAAAGTGTCGAAACTTTTCACCACCGAGCTTATGATTTTTGTAACAATCATGTTTTCCGCATTTCACCTTTTGCTTGTCTTATTTGCGCTACAAGTATTCTATCCTTGCTACAAATGTAGATACATCTTCCGAGGTATTACCTTTTTCGAAGAACCGTTGCTGTATTGTGAAGTGACACATCGGATTTTTGTTCATAAATTGTGTTTAGCTTGTCCCAATTTCTTTAGCAGTTTTCACAATTTTGCACATGCAGCATAGCTGTGTTACCCATTACTTACATTACTGCTTGGCCTTGGCATCCGACCTCTTCCACGTGGCTTTGTCGTCATCTTCTGGCATTTTGACGAGCCGTCCACCACGTCGTAGACATTTACCGTTTATGACCTTAACTTGGAATTTCCATGTATGCCAGTTCCGGCATTTTCAGCAACAAGCGATTATTCTTCGCTTCAAATATTTCGCCCTCGCCGTCCATTTTTGTTTGCACATGCTTGACAAGCAAGCACCAACGCTACAGATAGTCAGAGCAACAATTTATTTATATTTCGCTTCGGGAGATGGCCCATAACCTTTTTGTGATTATCAGCAGCAGATGGAGCGAATAAAATAGATTTGTTTGTAATAATCCGTGTATTAATTTTTCTGTACAAACAAGATGTTATCGCCTTGACCGGCATAGCGAGAGAGTGTTGCCAGATACTGAACCAAATTATCTATTTGCTAAACTATATTAAAATATAAATGTTGCCAATCCAACAAATATAAACCGAATGAATCATACTTTTTATATCGTTGTCTAATTAAAGTAGTCAGATTTTTTTGTTGACCAAATATAATCGTTGTAGTTCATATATAGAAACAGCTTATCAAGCAATTTAAAAATTTTAATATTTTTCTTTTAAAATTATCCGATTTCATCTAACATTTATATTGTTTATTTTCATAACGACATTTTTTGGATGATAGAAATCTTCATTTGATTATATTTGAATGCCTAAATGGTTTAAAAATGTTGATGTAGAGAACAATTATCTTTCGTTCATGATATTTCCCGATGTTTATCAGTTTAATTTCCAAAGTATTCTGGAACAAAACACTTGAATGCAATCGATGTGTTTGGAATAGATATTCTATATTCCTCGTAGTGCACGTCATTGTCCAAATAGTAAATTGTTATTAAGAAATGAAAACTGCAGGATTTAATACCAATAATATACTCAGCGAAACTTTATATCATACTTTTAGAACTTTTCACATTATACAAACAATAAGTGGAACGTGTCGTATAGATGCCCGGAACAAAATTGTATCTCCTCCAACCATTTACCAGAAGATGTACTCAATAGCAATAGCATTCACAATCGCTTCTATGTATTTATACGTAGGTCTAACCCAAAAACACAATTTTATCAATACAAACACTACATTATTTTACTGCAGTGTTGGTCTGATAGTTTTACATTATAGTATTTACCTGACTCACATATTCCATGTTAAATTTATGAATAACCAGGCGAACGTTCATATGCTTTTGCATCTACAAGAGCTAGATCGACTGATGAATTTAGATTCAAAGAAATCAATGAATAACTTACATCGTCTTCTAAACAACATAGCTATATGTGTTATTTTGCTTGGATGTGGTTTATTTGTAGCTGTTTCTTGCATCGACGGTAGTTTTCCAGTGGTGTTGACAGCAGTTGCTTCTGTATCTGGTGACGGCACGTTAATCTTAGACCTTGGATACTTTACTATGTACTGCTGTATTTTACAATACGTGTGCGGTTTATGAATTCTATCATAGCAAACCACTTGAAACGGCAAATGCCATCAGAAGCACAAGATTCACTCATATTTTCAAAAAAGACTTTTAGGCGATTGGCGATACGCCATGAATTTGAATGTAGCGATACAGATGTATTTCTGCGAAAAATTATTAAAGGATTTACAGAATTTAAAATCTTTACCGATTTCAGGTGCGTATGACTTTATCCTTTTATTAATCTTACACCTTATGTTATACTCTCTCAAAACAAACCAAATAAAAATATAGGCAAGCTTGTGGACAGCCTATGACCTGGTGGGACGTTTATATGTAGTTTGATGATAGTAAATACATATGTAGATAAGTAATTATTTTTTCAGATGATGAGCTTTTGTGTTAAAATCATTCTTGGACTTGCGCTTTACTTTGAAGTATTTATGACTTCATTTTTTGTAAACGTAAGTATAATTTTAAAAATATATTTTTTATTTCCAAGATTTTTTTAGTATACTAAAGAAATATGTGTTTCAGACAATGGAGTTTTTATCCTTGATTTGTTTAATTGCCTTTACGAGCACATATACTTCGCTTATACTTATTGTTTGTATATGCTGTGAGTATTTCCTTAGGGAACTGCAGGAAACTAAACAGTTGTGCATAAGCGTCATGTCCATTTACATTGAAGGTATGTAAAGCACATATTATCCTTGAGCTAAAATTGGTGTTATATTTTACTATCGTTGTTTGTATGTATCATCATCATCAGCTCATTAAGTGTCCCCACCGAGGGGCACGAGCCTATCCGTATAGGGTGATTAGGCCTTAGTCGTCCACGCGGGCCCAGTGCACGTTGGACGACTTCACGCACAACCTTTGAATCTCTTCGCAGGCGAGCGCAGGTTTCCTCGCGATGTTTTCCTTCACCGTAAGAGCGTCAAATAACGTACATATATTTTTTGAACACACATTGGTACGTGGCGGGATTTGAACCTTAGCCCTCCCGGTAGGAGGGCGACAGTCCACACCATTGAGTCACCGACGCTTTTATGTATGTATGTTTGTAACATTTATAACTGATGATGATGATGATGATGATAATTTATTACTGAAATCAACCTGTATAACGTAACCGATAGTGCTAAATTCTAATGTTTCTTCCAGGACCTCTTAGAAAGAAGGCTAGAAGAATGCTGAAGATTCTCGAAGCTTCGCCCCCTTGTTTCTCTGTGTATGACATGTGGAATATGGAAGCTAGATTGTTGGTTAAGATGTTTGGCATGGTCACAATTATTATAGTAACATTAATACAACTAGCTATACTGTAGTGTCTATATGATGAAAGTAATAAAGATTTACGAAATTAAAAAATATACTTTATTTGCGATCAAATACCCTAAGACAAAAATAATAGTGTCTGATCTGAAGTAAGTAACCAAACCACGAAGCCATACATATTCACTGATAATATGTAGAATTTGTTCAAGTTAAGGACAAACACTACGTTAGACCGTGTGTAGGAATCAAACTGTATCTGCTTGGTCTAAACATTTATATAAAATGTTTTTCGTGGGATTAATCTTGTACAGATACTTTTGAATCTTCAATTATTAATATTTATACAGGGTAACATCGAGATAATTGGCAATTTTGAAAAATAAGAACCTACTAGTAATTAAAAGTACATTCCCGAAATATGAGGCAAATCTATTGATACGAAAAATTATATATTTTTAAACCTTAAAATCATGTTAAACAATTTGCGATTGATCAATAATACATTAAAAAATATAAAAAATGTTGACTTAAAAAAATATTTTTTAATTGAATAGGGGTTGTCCATTAATTACGTGAGGCTTGAAAGGGGGAGGAGGGGTTTAATAAAAATCACGAAAATAACGGGGGAGGGGGGTGTAGTAAGATATCACGTGTATTTACCTAGTGTAGACATTTTTATCATGGTCCTTAATTTCAGAATAAAATAAAATTATAGTTTATACCTGTATTTAAAGATAATATTTTGAAAATCTTAAAATTCTTCGTAGGTATTCAAGATATACGTGATGTTGAGAAGGGAGGGGGTAGGTAGACTTAAACCTCACTACGTATCACCAAGGGGGGGGGGTCTAAAAAATGCAAAAAAAGATCACGTGGTTAATGGACGGCCCCATAAGGGGTGAGGCAGGT